>ML101931.1:65637-168607 GCA_003697995.1 Taxidea taxus jeffersonii | reverse complement strand
AAAAAAAAAAAAGAAAGACACCCATATGTAAAGCATGACCAAATGAGTATGAATTCATTTTACTAGGTAAAAAGGACACTGCGTTCATACCTGCATTAACTGTAAAATATGCCATTTTTATAAGCAATTTTTTCTTTTTCGACAACCTCCTTGAGAAGCTAAGAATTTTTCCTAACAGTTTTGATTATTAAATATGTATTTTTAGCACTATAAAGTACTCATTTCATTTACAAAAAAAAAAAAAATCAAGGGACTAATTTAATACTCCGCAAAGATTTCTTAAATTTTTCTATAAGCTGAAAAGTAAAAAACTTTTCCTATTTTAATCCCATTTTACATTCATGGCATTTTACTAAAGTATGTATGGAATATTATCCATAAATGCAGTGAAGTCACAGAACAAGCTGACGCCAGAGTTGAGACAACAGCCTACAAAGCAATGTCAAAACTCACTGGCATTAACAAAATAATAACAACCACAAAACAACTCACTGGTATATAATTCATATTAAAGACTTTCATCCTTTGAAGTATCACAATACTGATTTGCTCTTGAAATAATAAATATCATTCTTGACTAGTGCCCAAGGCAAGTATTTCTAGAGAAAAATGGCCAAAAAACTATTTAATAATGTTATGTAATATGCTTTTACATAAGAAAAAAGAGCTAGTAAAATCCTAATGTATCCATGAGAATCTCTTTAAAAATCTTAAAATTTGTTATTAGCACTTCTTCTAGCATCAATCACATAAATTTAATAAGTAAATTTCATCTAATATAACTATTTCAGACTTTCGTAATACAGCTCATAAATTCTAACATATATTACAAGTGGTTAATATACAACATACCTGGTCCAACAGTGGGCGGTGAAGGTGTAGGCACGGCGATGGGAATGCCAATACTGCTGCTTCCACTGTTTTCTCGACTTCCACTCCCTCCACTGCTCCCACTGCCAAGAAACAAATTTGAAAAAAGCCATTCTAGAGATTTATTGAAAGACAAATTCAAAGCCAATAAATACTTTTTTTTTTAAAGATTTTATTTATTTATTTGACAGAGAGAGATCACAAGTAGGCAGAGAGGCAGGTAGAGAGAGAGGAGGAAGCAGGCTGCCTGCTAAGCAGAGAGCCCGATGTGGGACTTGATCCCAGGATGCTGGGATCATGACCTGAGCCGCAGAGGCTTTAACCCATTAAGCCACCCAGGCGCTCCAATAAATATTCCTTTTATAATGTGTGTGCGTATTAAATATATAAAACAAAAAGTTTATAAAACTATTCAATACAATTTTAACCCTAATACTTAAAGTTCTTGTGTTTTACTCTACTTCTCAAACTACTAGAAATCAGTGTAGTCATAACATAGTGTATAAAACCAGAAGAGATCATCCTATTGAGAAATGATGACCAATATAATCTTATAGTACAATAATCCAACCAAAGTTTATTTAAAGCCTACTATCAAAATCAGTAACTAAAGCAGACATAAATCATGTTGCCAGGGAGCTCAGAGCTGAAAATGGGAAAACAGACGTTAAAAAAACAGCATGATGGATGCCACAAAAGAAAATGTACAAGATACTATAGGAGTTAACAGAAAGTGTAACCAGGGGGTGCCTTGGTGGCTCAGTGGGTTAAGCCTCTGCCTTTGGCTCAGGTCATGATCTCAGGTCCTGGGACTGAGCCCCACATCAGGCTCTCTGCTGGGCGGAGAGCCTGCTTCCCCCTCTCTCTCTGCCTATCTACTTGTGATCTCTCTCTCTCTGTCAAAAAATAATAAAAAAATCTTTAAAAGATTTTATTTATTTATTTGACAGAGATCACAAGTAGGGAGAGAGGCAGACAGAGAGAGAGGGGGAAGCAGGCTCTCTTCTGAGCAGAGAGCCCAATGTGGGGCTCTATCCCAAGACCCTGAGATCATGACCTGAGTGGGAGGCAGAGGCTTAAAAACCCACTGAGCTGCCCAGGTGCCCCAAATAAAATCTTTAAAAAAAAAAAAAAAAGAAAGAAAGTGTAACAAGTTTTAGTCTGGAATTAATACCAAAATCTCCATCCCACCTCAAAGAATGATGATAGAACAGGGAAACTTTCTGGAAAACGAGCAAACCACCACCACCAACAACAAATGTGAAGCTTCAGAGTGGGACAGTCTAGAAGAGTCAATACTGTTAAACTCTAACCAATTCCTTACAATTCTGTTTCCTATGGATTTACTGTCCCTTTAGACATACAACCTCACATTATGCAGCTGTTTTAGTAACATGTACATGTATGCACATGTATATATGTGCATGTGTAACCTTAGGCTCCATACAGTCTTAAAAATTAACATCACTGTCATAGCAGGCCCAGAAACTGAAGAGAGCTAAGACCTGCACTGCTTAAATAAAATTTTTTTTCTCCAACATGATTATTCTATAATTATATTATCTATATGTTAAAGAAAGAAAAAGAGAGCAAGCTGTTTACCATAAATTGCTTGAATGTGACCTCTCCCTAGTCCCTTAGGCCAGGTGGTCAATATCCTGCTTTGTGCCAGCACTGCATCACAGACATATGAAGTTTTTGTACTTATTATGCTCTTCTACAATTATTAGCTTATGTGGCCTGTTCCTCACATGAAAATTAGGGTTAGAAAATTACAGCCCCTGGACCAAATCTGGCCGCTGGTCCAATTTTTACAACCTGTGAGCTAAGAATATTCTTTCCATTTTTAAATAGTTGAAAAAAACTGAAAGAATAATATTTTATGACACATTCAAATTATATGAAATCCAAACTTAAGTTCCATATGCAAAGTCTGACTGGAATGCAGCCATGCTCATTCACTGTGTGCTGTCCATGCTGCTTCCATGCGGCAATGACAGAGCAGAATGATCACAAGAGACCATAAGGCCCACAAATCCTAAAATATTAACAATCTGGCCTTTTATTAAAAAGTTTGTTGATCTGTTCTAACAGAATGAGCTTCTGGAAAATTAAACTGTATCTTATGGGCATATCCCTGGTACCTCATGAAGTAACACTTAGTAACTGGTTGTTGAATATGATTAAACTATTAATACTTCCACTAGAGAGAAAAACCACGCTTTGAATTATTATTCAAACACACACACACACACACACACACACACACTTTGGTCCTCATTGAGCCTGACCTGATATAGTGACTGCAGATATCAATATAATAATTTATTTACTAACAGTACCAGCAACAACAAATTTCCATTACATAGCAACTAAGAGGCTTGACATACCCTACTTAATTGAATCCCTCCCAAAATGATTTTGGTAAATTTATCTAATATATCAACCTAAAAGTCAAGGTAAAGAGAAGTTCCTTGCCAAGTTATTAAGTGATACAAAACTGAAGAATAAAATAAAGCTATGGGGCGCCTGGGTTGCTCAGTGGGTTAAAGCCTCTGCCTTCGGCTCAGGTCATGATTTCAGGGTACTGGGATCGAGCCCCGTGTCAGGCTCTCTGCTTAGTGGGAGCCTGCTTCCTCCTCTCTCTGCCTGCCTCTCTGCCTACTTGTGATCTCTGTCAGTCAAATAAATAAAATCTTTTAAAAATAAAGCTATAAAGTCAAGCTAATAATAATAACAATAATAATAATAAAATAAATTAAGCTATACAATAAATTTGATTTTATAAAAGTACCCAAACACAGAGTATCGACTTCTCAGGGAAAGAAAGTAGAGGATAGGGACGCCTGGGTGGCTCAGTTGATTAAGCAGCTGCCTTCGGCTCAGGTCATGATACCAGCGTCCTGGGATCGAGTCCCGCATCGGGCTCCTTGCTCGGCAGGGAGCCTGCTTCTCTCTCTGCCTCTGCCTGCCTCTCTGTCTGCCTGTGCTCACTCTCTCTGACAAATAAATAAATAAAATTAAAAAAACAAATTTAAAAAAAAAAAAAAGAAAGAAAGTAGAGGATATAATTGGGAAAGGGCCTAAAAGGGCCCTTCAGGGTTGCCGGTAATATTCAATTTTCTGATCTGAGAATGGTTATGTGGGTATATTCAATTTGTATTAAGCCATCAAGTTGTATACTGAATAGACTGTACGCTTTTCTGAATATATGTCATGCTCCATAATCAGGTTTTTAAAAAATCCACTGCAGACATGATTTCTACAATTTTTTAAAACTTACATATTCTAGTATATCAACTCTTTTAACAAATTTCCTCAGATTTAAGATCTTTTTTCTTTCAATTTCATAGTTTAATAAATCATGTATAATTTCTGATATTTCACTTTTTTAAAAGATTTTATTTATTTACTTGACAGAGAGAGATCGCATGTAGGCAGAGAGGCAGGCAGAAAAAGTAGGTTTGAGAAGTGGACTCCCTGCTGAGCAGAGAGCTCAACATGGGGCTTGATCCCAGGACCCTGAGATCATGACTAGAGCCAAAGGCAGAGGCTTAAGCCACTGAGCCATCCAGGTGCCCCTGATATTTCACCCTTTATCCAAAAATATTTAAGAGTGATTGCCTCAATCTTTTTTAAATAACTGTTTTTAAAAACACTCTTTAAGCCTTGATCCAAATATACATTATACCTCCATCAAAAAGAAAACATGGTGGCAAATCTACAATTAGTATAAACCTACTTAAAACCTAAAAAGCAGAATAATTATGGCATAAATTTACTTATAGAAACATATATAATATTAGTACCCCTCATCTTTTACATTCTATACTAGCATTAGAGCAGTACTTTACTCAGCAACTTTACAGGAGTCTGTCACCAGTCAATAACCCCCATTGCAGATATTCAAAGACTCAACTGAAGGTTTACCTGTGTGTCCTTGGTCTCTGGTTTAAAGAAGCTGTCCTGCCTGGACTATGCTGACTTCCGAGCCTAGCAGGACTTGTCATGTAGTCATTAGGAACTGTTGGGGGTTTAACAGGTTCCAGGGTCTTATAAGGAGTATTTCGTCTAAAGAAGAATAACAGAGAAAGGAATAATGAATAAGAAGGAGTAAATGGTATTTTCCCCAAAATCTGTGATTGTCTCTTTGTAAACAAGTATAACACAAGTTTTTTTTTTTTTAATTTGTAGTAATACATTTTGTTTAAAAAAATTCCTCATTGGGGCATATAAATTCTATTACTCTACACAAAAAACTAAAGTTTGTTACTTTTTCTTATTAAAACCATAGGAAAGGGTCATTTAAAAGCTCTAACCTTATTTCTAAAAATAATGATTATAATTCTTTAAATGCTCAGTAATATTCAACTTTGAATTATACATTATTCCCAGATCAGTGACCCACAAGCCACTGTCCTTATACATTAAAAAACAAAGCGTCTCCCCTGCAATTTATTCCTACTTCAGTGTTGAAATACATGAATGAGTATGTTCTGATCCTATGTAATGCCATGTGTTTCTCAATAAATGGCTTTAACTTTTCTATTTAATAACTTCATATGTTTTCTCCAGGGGCTAGGGATTTACAGAATGAAAATGGAAACTAAGATTCTGCAAAATTTTGATTCTTAATTCCTCTTATTACAAAATAATGATGCCTCACCCTACCTACCTACTATTTGCCTTCCTACGTTAAGGTGAATAATCTATCAGAAATGTCTTACCAATTATTCAATATTTTTACTGCACTAAGAAGGAAGAAGCTACCAACTGTTATCTTTTCTATTTCTCCAACTGGTCTACCCCTAAAGCTCAAGTATGAAAGGCCCTCAGAATATGAACAGAAACACAGTTAGGGGTATTCCAGGTACAGTCCCTAAGCCTCAGGCACCAAGAACATCTGCAGGCTATGAAGCTGAACTACATAAAATACATAAAATACACTGCTTATTCAAACTGCTGCAATATGAATATTGTAACATATGTGAAAGCCCTATATGGAATCCTCCAGCAATCTCATTAGAAATAAACTTACACTTATTTTTCCCCAAAAAATCAATTAGAAGATAAAAAAATAAATAATGCTTACTTACACATATACAAAAGAACCCTTCTAGTATAAACTTCTATAGAGAACATTATAAAACAAGCAGATTCATTTTGGATTATGTTCAAGAAGAACCAAAATAAATTTGTAAAAGGTAGTTCACATTGAGAGGGTCCCACAGCAAGGATCCTACACTTACTTAAGTCACAGACACATCTTTTCCTTTTGCATATGATTTTCTTGTAAAATGTAGTTGAATTCTTACCCCAATGTTCCCCGGCCTGACATGGGAGGGCTTGGTGGTTTCTGAGTAGGAGGATTTGTTCTCGACAGTGTGCCAGTTCTTGCAGGCTGGTTATTTCCATGCTAAAATGTGGAAAGAAAAGCTTTTATTTTTACATCAAATTGTTCTGTTGGTGTTTTGACACCATGTATTATTATTTTTTTAAATATCAGAATGTGAAGTAAGGATTCCCAGACAGTTTTAATAACAGACTTTGGTACTACATTTTTAAAAAGTCAAAAAACCACCTGCACTTGGCTTTTCTCCTATTATCTTGTGCTATTCATACCAATTTATGGCAAACACAGGTGTGATTATTGGATTTTCTACATTATTTTACTGTTAAACATGTCCACTGAGATTAAGCTTATCTGCATTCAAATACTGGATTTCCCAAAATTTTTTAGATGTGTACATGAATAAAAACTATAGATCTCAGTGTCAACTTGCTAATATATTCATTAAGATAAAAACCATCTTTATCTTAACAATTCAGTAACAAAGTCCAAATGTCTGGAAAACCTCCTAATTGTAAGTCAATAAAAGCAAGGCAACTATCAAAAAATGAGCAAAGCAATAAATGTTAGCAAAATTAATGTTCCTATATAAATGCAGATGTCAATATATCTTTGATATATTAACACATCCAAGCTAAATGTTGTTGATTTGAACTGAGTTTATTTAATCTACATAAATCCTATGGGAAAAAAGCAGACAGACATAGGAAGAGTTTTCAAATTTTAGTGGCTCTGCAGTCTCTACCAATAGAGGGAATACTGTGGATCAAATGATAAGTAGTATCTCTTACCTTGGCTTTTAGCCACTTTACGTTGGCAAAAAAAGGGAAAAAGTAGAAATTAATTCTAAATAAATTATATCTGATAGGACACGTTTACATCTACAATTATTCAATTCATGTTAATAAGCTTTTACCCAGCAATATTTTAAATATTTTATAAAGAAAAAAATATCCATAAGCAACAGGGAAATATTCATGTGTATCAAATATTTTTTCAAAAACATATTCAAAAGGAAACCACCACTTAATTATGCTGGTCTCATGCAGGTCCAATAATGTCTTAGGTCAGTATTTTATCCTATGAAACTAATCCAACTGAATCACAGATGATAAACACTGATTTAAACACAAACACCTAACACATTCAATGTAAGGCTACTTAAACACATCAGTGTGTACAGTAAAGACCTAAGGCTTTACTTAACAATCAATGCCCAAGTATTCATTAGATGATGGTAATAGAGTATTTTAAAAACTGATAAACTATAAATGTTAAGTCAAAATCACATGTTGCTTGCAAATTCAGAAAAGGTCCTAGCACCTTGGTATTTAACACAAAACAAATCCCTATGCATAACAGCTGCTTAGCCAGATTCTAACTAAGGCATAAACAAACAGGGTCTAGAAACCCTCTGTTTTGTAACTTATGAATCTAAATCTGAGCAGGCCAATAGTAGTTAAGAAGTTAGAGGCTGCTTAGTTCTAAGTTTCCTTCTGAACCAGTTTAGCTAACCTTCAAAATTGAAGAATGATTGCTTTGATTCCAAAGGCTACTTCTATGAAAGATGACTAGCCTATATATGAAGTAGTATGTACTATAAATAATATGAAATACTGTATATACTCCTAAAACATCACTACTTGTACTATGCCACTTAAGAAATATCTTTAGGTCATAGAGTCTAACCTCGTATATATTCTTTCTTTAATATTTGCCCTTCTAAATATGAATCAACCATTTCTCAGGTGACCATAAAGGCAACATTAAGAAAGTCAACCGAAGGAGGAATGTATCTTGCCTTAAAGATATTCTCATTTCCAGAAATTATGCCAGAATTCTGATGTTCTTTAGTATTTGTTTAGAATGATATTGCTTGTCTTTATCAATGTCTGAAATCCTACTTAGCTGCTACATATCACACCTGGATTTAGGAACTGTAAACCTGAATAACATTATCCTTGGAAATAAGATATACTAATGTGATAGCATTACAATATGCTAAATACTATCTTATTCTAAACTTAGAAATATTCTAAATATGATCACACATCTTCTCTCATTTGTTGTTTCAAGTAAACAAGAAAAAGAATAAGTATTAATTGGTCTCAAGTGAAAGAATGAATGGAGAATTTGGGAATAAAAATTCTAGCTGTACTCTGCTACTATGCAATGGTGTAACCTTTAACCTTATATGGAGCTCCCCCTCTTCTATCACACGTGTATTTATGTCTACAGAAGTGTTTGAGTTTGAAAGTGTCAGAAGAAAATAATCTCTGTATTTTACAGTTTAAAATACTGCAATTGTTAGCAACTTACAAGACTTTTGCACTTAAATGTCCCCAAAACACATCTAAACAAGACTTTCATTTCCTTATCTCACTTCATTTCTTTAACATTTACATTTATGGATGCACCACTTTACCACTTCCCTGGAATCTCAGGTTGAAAACAAGAATTCTCTGATTCCTCCCTATCTTCTAGCCCTAAGTAAATCATAAGCTTTGTATACCACATGTGCTGAAAGTCTGTAAGGCCAGCCAATCCTTTCTTTGATATATGACTCAAAAGCTTTTAACCTTTGTTTAATACAAGTGAAACCTTCAAACATTATATATATATTATAAGTCTTTAGTGCCTCTACTAATAAAATGGAACAACTCCTAGATCACATGGTCGTTCTGAGGCTTAAAAACATATATACGGAAAGTCAGTCCTTTGAAAATTATGAACCAGGCTATAAAGCTGTTAATTAAAAATAAATTTAGGGGCACCTGGGTGGCTTAGTTGGTTAAACTTCTGCCTTCAGCTCAGGTCACGATATCAGGGTCCTGGGATTCCGCCTGCATTGCCTTGGGCTTCCCTCAGCAGGGGAATCTGCTTCTCCCTCTCCTTTTGCCCCTCCCCACACCCCATGCCCCCCCACTTGTGCGTTCTCTCCCCCGAAAAAAAAATATTTTTTAAAATGTCTCTACTAAGTATTCAAGTCTTCTCTAGTCTATAGCTTACTCTGAAAACTTGTGTTCTCTTACAAGGTTCATCTTCTTTACATTCTCCTTTATGTATATAATTCTAGTAGTTTCCTTACACCAGGATTCTCTTACCCATACGTTACAGTTTCCAAAAGTCAAACCAGACTTATCTTAAGGTATTTTTTGCATATTTTTATTTCCTACCAACTTATGTGTAACCATATATTTCACAGCATAAAATGCCTTAACATAATAAATATTATTTAAATAATAATATATCACAAAAGAAAATATGATGGAATATTAATCTCAGAGTATAGAAACTTTAATATGAAATTCGGTAGCTATAAGAAGAAATATTTGGATACAATTTTTTAATCTGTATATATTTTTTAAAATACCCAAACATCAAAGTCAAAGTCAAACAGCAGCATGAAGAAATATCTGCCAATATAAAGAAGCTCATTTCCTTAGCAGAAAACTCTTACCAATCGGCAGGAAAACAAACTTCTAACTTCTAGTAGAAAAGGGGTAGACAAAAGATAAGAAAATAATTCTAAAACTGTAACTAAGTATAACTTCTCTCTTCTCTTTCTCATAATTTTGGCCCTAGCATTTCTTCATTAATTACTATCCAAACTTCTAACCTTCACATACCTGTAACTGTGCTCTAGAAATATTTCATTAAGGTGGCAATGATCTCTCAGAGAAATCAGAAAACAGGAGAAATAGAGTGGCAAGAAGACAACTAAGGAAAAAAATTTGTGCATATATTTGTACATCACAGAAACAAAATATGGACAAATATGCCACAAATCAGCTTCTAAGATATATTGTTCTAACAGGCCACCCACCCTCTTACCCCTAGTCAAAAATATATTTAAAAATAACCTATACACACATGTGAAATAAACTCCATTTTTTTTTTAAAGGATTTTATTTGACAGAGAGAGAGAGAGAGAGAGAGAGAAGGAACACAAGCAGGGAGTGGGAGAGGGAGAAGCAGGCTTCCTGCTGAGCAGGGAGCCTGATACGGAGGCTCCATCCCAGGACCCTGGGGATCATAACCTGAACTGAAGGCAGACTCTTAATGTCTAAGCCACCCAGGCGCCCCTAAAGTCAGTATTTTAAGAAAGTAAAAAAATAAAAAATAAAAAATAACCTGTACAATATAAATGTACTTAGTGCCACAGATCTATATGCTTAAAATGTTAAATGGTAAATTTTATGCATATTTTGCCACAATAAAAAAAAGTTAAAAAAAGAAAAAACTTGTGTCAATATCCATATTACAGAAAGTAGATTGCCAACATCTGTATACTTTCTATATATATTACATGGCATTTACATTTCCCATTTATACATGTATGATGAAAGAGTTTCACTTTCTCACCCAAAATTTCCTTGTAAAATTTGCTTTCATCTTCTACTCTGCTAAGGTACTATGTATTAAACTATTAAATTATTAGTGGAGGGATAATATAGGACAAAAACTTCTAAGATGATGAGTTTTTTTTTATGCATGTTTATTGTTTTGAAAGAAAGATAACTCAAGACTAGGCCAAAAGGGAAGAAGTGAGTGCGAGTTTGTGTGTGAGCACATGCATGCATAGATATATGCATACTTTATAAATTTTAATCCCAAGGCAGTTAGTACAAAGAGTTCTCCAGACTCTTAATATTCAAATCCTGTAGCTCAATCTAGTCTAAAATATCTTAAATTACTATTGAATTTAAGCTCTTTTACAAGCCTACCCACACCTCCTGGGTACAAATATAAGAAACAAACGAAAGTAGCCTCCTCTACATTTGCAGTGTTCCAACTTTACACCTAGCTTCCAAGCATGACAGTAAAGGGGAGATTCCAATAATGTCCAAGGAGAGTAGAATAAAAGTCAGTACTGTCAGTCAGCTATACTCCCTCTTGATGAGGAACCCCAAGTAACTGAGAATGCAACAGATCTAGCAATAGTACCTGTCAGATCAGCCAGTTAGGGAAATCTTCAAGACTCCAGTTGATTCCTAAAAATTCATTATAAAATTTCTGAAAACCAGATACAAAATCAAATAATGGTCCTCTAGGAAAGGAACTACCAAATTTCAGAGGAATCATTTATCCCAAGCAGAAATGGCTAAAGAATTCAAGTCATTCAGTATGTTTGCAAAATGACCCACAAACAAACACCTAAGAAGCTGACAGGCTACCGATAGCCTTCAAGAGCAACTAATTCTGCCATACTAAAAAAAATGAACATGGACAACAAATAATCTCCTTCCTAAAGCCTACTGGGGAAGGGAATGGCAAAGAGGAGGTACACAAAATACATACAATTTTTTATTTTTCGTAAATTGCTAGACTTAGAGCCACATTTGCATAGATGCACTAATATAGATACATATTTTGAAACAAAAGATTTAAAGTATTTACAAATTATTTTCTAAACCAACTCTATAAAGTACATAATTTTTTAAATTTTTAAATATTCATTCAGTAGTAAAAGCAAGACAGTCTTCAAAATAAAATTTGTAATATTGGTCTAGGATTCAAATGGCTTAACTGATGAATAGCCATGTTAAGTTTTATTGTCTTCTTAAATACAGCCTATTCCACAGATAAAATTCTGCCTCAAGCTTAGTATAATTAATACTAAATAAGCGTTCTTTGAAAATTGTAATGCTAGTTACTAGCCAAGAGAATCTACGAAGAAAATAATTTTTATTACCTTATTTCCTATCTGAAATATTTACTGGACAAATTATTTCAAGTTAATACAATTTAAAAATGCTTACCTTGACACCATGGCCCACATCATCCAGAACTGTATAGTCAATAGGTTTCCGAATATACCTTACAGGACGCTCCATATTTGCAGGTGCTATTATTTTGTGGGTTCTTGATGTATTCTTATTTGTTGTTAAAATGCCAATCTCTCTCCGAGCCACTTTCTCTTTATGAATGTCCACAGTCTATATTTTAAATGTGAACAAAAAAAATATTAGGCATAGTACATTAAATAATGTCCATATACTTGGGCCATATACAATGGCAGACCACAGGACAGTATATTGTATGTCTGTTTTCTAGTGAATACTGTACTTTTCCCTTCAAAATTAAGGAAATTAATATCCTTGAGACTCAAAACAGGGAGTATCAAAAGATGATTAAAAGCACCAACTGATTTAACAGACTTGGTTCCAAGACAGTTTCCAGCAAAGCAATTTTCATTCCTAAAAACTCAGTGTGTATGGAAAGGGAGGGAGGGAGATCCTGCTCTGAGAAGCTTAAACTTTATTTACTGGGATACAGACCAGGAAGAAAATCAATCAATTACAATACAGTGAGGTAAGTACTACAGTGACATAGGCACAGTGTATGTGAAATTACTCCAAAGGTGTTCAAAGCCAAGATACCTAACTAGGTTGAGAAAGGCTCACTTAAAGACTTTATAGAGTCTATAGGTTTTTAGGATGAACAGAAGAGGTAAATAAGGAAATTATTCAAGGCAATTATGCATGTTGCAAACAAAGGTCTAAAAGAAGAGATGGTAGGTTAGAGCAAGATGTTATGAACTGGCATCATACAAGCCTGCTTAATAATGTACTTTATGGCTTAAAAAAAATTGTTGTTGTTATTTAGCTGCCAACATTTAAAACTATATAGTAGTGGTACCTGGGTGGCTGTCAGTTAAGCATCTACCTTCAGCTCAGGCTGTGATCCCAGACCACGATCCCAGGGTCATGGGATCAAACCCCACGTTGGGGGCTTTCTCCCTCTCCCCGCCCTGCTCATTCTCTATCTCTCAAATAAATAAATAAACAAACAAATAAATAAAATCTTAAAGGAAAAAATCCCTCTGGTACAGGTGTTGAGGACAGACAGAACAAGAACAAGAAGAAGCAAGGATGTGAACTGAAGAGGGCAGAGGAGTATTGTCAGAAAAAAAAAAAAAAGTTTAATGTTAATACTTACTTAAGAGTCTATTTCCAGAATTTAAAAAATTGATTGGGAAAGAACCTGTAATCAAAAATGTTCTCTGAACTCAAAAACAAGGTAGGGAGACAACTCTCCTTCAATGTCCAGTGCTTTTGCACATCTTACAATAAAAGGCAACTGCTCCCTCTATCCTAGATATTTATATAGTAAATCGCCTTAGAAATACATAGTGTCTTCCTGGAGAACAAAAGGCAGGTTTACTGTCCAGTGTAATAAAAATGTTAGCCCTGGGGCAAAGGTCACAAAGGTTTATTGCCCATCATAAAAGGTCTGGTCCCACGCTCTCTGCTCTGCAGGGAGCCTGCTTCCCTTCCTCTCTTTCTGCCTGTCTCTCTGCCTACTTGTGATCTCTGTCAAATAAATAAATAAAATCTTTAAAAAAATTTTAAAAAAAAGGTCTGGTCGTCTAAGCTAGGAGTTCCTTTCCTGCAATGTCCAACTCTGGGCAAACATCACTCGGCTCTCTTTTCAGTACCCTATGGAAATTGGGGCTAGTTTTCTGGCACAAATGCTGACACTGGCTACTGCTACTGCCATGAGCAATGACATCCTGCATGTTGCCCAAGAGTCTCATGTCTTTACTAGTATCTATGAAATTGTTGCAGGCTAATTTCTTAGCTTGCACAAAAGGTAAAATCTTAAACTCTTCACAATTTTTGACAGTTTTAGCAATTCAAGATGGAATACTGACAGTTTCTAGAAATGGAATGAAAGACCACTTAACAGGAATCAACAGAAGTCCATGGGAATCATGAGTGAACATGCTGACCAAATGGGATGGTCAACCAAGCAATGACTGGTCCTCCACTTTACTGCCTACTAAGAAAGGCTAAATTGAGGATGTAGTTTCAGGTTGAATATCATTTTATAGGTTCAAAGACAGAAGTCTGAATGATGCCTCAGCTACCATCAACTTTCCTCAACCTGACAGTTGGCCTCAGTAGGTCTGCCCTGTGAACAACTGGTACTAAGATTTATCTGATAAAGGGAGTGGAGAACACAAAGGACCGTTCCTCTTCAGATAATGTTACACCCAATGTTACACTGGGTGCCAAAGGAGAAAAACTGCAACCACTGTGGTCAGAACCAGAAGAATCTTCAGAACTTCGGTTAGTTTGCTAAGGAAATGTGGGGATGGGACACAATGCTCATTTAAAAAGACAGCAAAAGCTGTCTTTTTTTTTTTTTTTTTTGGGTAACTGAAAAGCTGACTATCTTACTGCTCAGACCCTCCTGCGGGCTATTTTGTCAACATTCAATCCACTCAAGATGAATAAAAGAGTGGGTGGCTGTCAGCTGAGTCCAATTCTTGATTTCAGCTCAGGTCATGATCTCTGGGTTGTGGAATTTAGCCTCACATCAGGCTCCACACTCAACAGGATGTCTGCTTGGGATCCTCTCTCTCCCTCTCCCTCCGCCCCTCCCACCGTGTTCTCTCTTTTTCTCTCTCAAATAAATTAAATCTTAAAAAAAAAAAAAGATGGGTAAAAGATCTCAGCATTTTTTGGCAATGGGTCCGGTCTGCTACAAGAAAGCTTTACCCATCACCCTCCACACCCCACCCCAGAAATTTCACTAAGATAAACTACTGCAGGCACTGACTAGTCTTCAGGCTCTTACTGTACTGAACTGGGATTAAAATGATGATGAAGGTGACTCACTAGAGAATGAGAAACTTTCCCAAAGAAATCTAGATAAATTCTTGGTGTTCGACCTTCTAGCCTTGGAAAACTCCTCTAATTCTTATGTTGAAAACAAGAAAGAATTTAAGAGATGTTATCTTGACAATGGATCAGCAAATAGCCTACCCTAGGTAGACGCCTAAAAACAATGCTGTCACTGAGCAGATCTTAGCCCAAGTCATCCAAAGGGCACAAGCTCATTTCCCTGGTCAGAAAGCAATGTGGCTGTGGCTGCTGAACATCCCTACTGATAACCTTGCCACAGAACATGGGACTTTGGGTGGATCAAAAATACCACAGGTTTGGGACGCCTGGGTGGCTCAGTTGGTTAAGCGGCTGCCTTCAGCTCAGGTCATGATCTCAGCGTCCTGGGATCGAGTCCCACATCGGGCTCCTTGCTTGGCAGGGAGCCTGCTTCTTCCTCTGTCTCTGCTCTCTCTCTCTCTAATTAAAAAAACAAAACAAAACAACAAAAAAAAACCACGTTTATTCAATTGCTCAGCATGCAGCTAACGCACTGCTCAAAACTGAAAGGAAAAGCCCCTTGTTTACAGGTGCAGAGCTGCTCTCTCCCAATCTCCCCATAGCCTAGCCTCAGCTACTTTACAGAAAAAGATAACTGGGGGTGGAGATGAGTTTTCCTAGTTCCCCAGGGGAATTGAAGGCCAACCATAACCAAGTATGCTACAACACTAGGAAGAGGGGGTACTCAAAGTCTTACCGCTGTTAGATACAGGAGCCCACATCACCTTCATACCCATTGTGTGGAGGGAGAGGGTACACACTTTCAGCGACCAAAGTTTGGGTGGGATTCACAGTGGGGGAAAAGTAACTAACTCTTACTATTTAGTTGGTATCTTTGGACCAATCCAGTATATTACTGTTGTGGCTTCCACCACTGAATACATAATTTACTGATATTTTACACATGCTTGTACAGTGAATCTCCCCTAAGTGCCAGAGGGGATTATGCCAACTGGGAAGAGCTACCAGTGTAGCTAGTAGCTACACTTTCTACCAGTGTAGAAAGCACTGGTAGCTTTAGCATCCCAAAATCCTTATAACCCCTTTGTGTACAAGTCTCCATGCACAGGTGATTTTACTGACTGGAGTCTCTGGCAAGAGGCGCAGCCTCCGCCAAGGTGTCCCTTGGTTTTTGGATTCAGTGCCTCCCTGACACAGCCACCAGGAGTACGCCTTTGCAGTTTCCATGTGAGGATGAGTCAACTCAAACTCAATGACTAATAAGGTGGTAAGAGCCTAACAAGCTTCTCTTATCACAGTAAAGTGGTATACTGAAGAATGTAGCCAGCCTGGCCCCTATGGTATTACAACTTCAAATGAAAAAGTGGCAGTTATCCCTTTGGGGAAAGTTTACTCTCCAATACACTTAAACCAAAGTCGCTGGCTCACTGAGGCCCCTGATTCACAGAGGAGCCCATAAATGCCTGGGCCTGGTTCACTAATGAATGATTCAATTACACTGAAACACTATGGTGCTCAGTGGCCTACTATGCTGTTCAATTTCAAGGCCAGCTACACAGAGCTGAAAATGGGTGTGGCTGCTTTGCTCTGTGGGCAGAACTCAAAGATGTTCTCATAGATGTGACCAATATTCCTCTTCACAAACCTTCTTATATTTTTACTGACTCTGGGTCTGTTACCAATGACCTAGCTGTTTGGTCTATCACTTGGAAAACTACAGACTGACATTAAAAACCAGCCATAAACTGTGGAGACATAGTGCAGTTGCTGATCAGATCATCTAGGTCATAAATATAGATGTCCATGGTAAAGGACCATTGTCTGATGAGAACAAATGGTATGAAGCTGCTGATCAGGCCTGTAATGCCCAGACTGCCATAATTGCTGCAGGATCTATCAACACATGAACCACTGCAAAACAGAGTAAAGATATTCCTGATGCAGAGGAATTATTGCATCCCACACTTGTAATTCCCAGAGGACCCATTTACCTCATATGACAGAGGCCACATCTCTTGCTACAGACAGACTGGTTACATCAGATCTCTGACCCCCTCTTCAGGCTATTAGAGGTGTCTTACCACTGATGACACTTTCTCAGATACGATATCGCTATTCCAGTCCAATCAGCTGACTCCAGTCACACCAGTTATCATCGATGCTAATCAGTGCCATGTTTTTCACTTTCCAAACCATCTGCAGTCTTATGTTTTTATTCTAGAAGTCTCTAACAATGGGCTGTTAGTCAAGGTATTTGATGGCCTTCCACACTCCCTACCATCTACAGACATCTTGTATTGCTGAGTGCTGTAACAACTTCCTCAAAAATCAACTCAAAAACAAGCAATAACTGGATTCAAAAAGGGACAAAAGATTTGGTTAGATATTTCTCCAAAGAAGATATACAAATGGCCAGTACGTACATGAAAAGATGCTCAACATCACTAAATCATCAAGGAAATGCAAATCAAAACCACAAGGAGATGGGGTGACTGGGTGGCTCGGTCAGGTAATCCTCTTTTTATTTTGGCCCAGGTCATGCTCTCAGAGTTGTGAGACAGAGCCCCACATCAGACTCCATGCTGGGTCTAGAACTTGTCCTTCCCCAGCCTCTCCCCCTAGTCTCTTTCGTAACCCCCCGCCCCCCAATACCACTGTCTAAAACAGATACACACACACACACACGAACAAAAAAACCCACAATGAGATATCATACCCATCAGGATGGCTACTGTTTGCCAAGAATAAACAGAAAATAACAAGTGTTGACAAGGATATGGAAAAACTGGAACACTTGCACATTGCTGGTGGGAATGTGAAACAGTACAGCTTCTGTGGAAAACAGCATAGTGGTTCCTCAAAAAACTAAAAATAAAATTATATGACTCAACAATTCCACTGCTGGGTATATACCCAAAGAACTGAAAACAAGGTCTCTAAGAGGTATCTTCACACTTGTGTCCATAATGGCATTATTCTCAAAAGGCAAAGGCAAAAGTAACCCAAGTGCCTCTGATGGAAGAATGAATAAAACTGTGGTATATACACACTATGGAGTATTATTCAGCCTTAAAAAGTTTAGAAATTCTGACACATGCTACAATATGAATGAATCTTGAGGACATTATGCCAAGTGAAATAAGCCAGTCACAAAAGGACAAATATTACATGATTACAATTATATGAGGTACCTAGCACAGTCAAATTCATAGAGACAAAGTAGGATTATGGTTGCTAGAGTCTGAAGGGAGAGGGCAACAGGAGGTACTGTTTAACGGATACAGACTTTCAATTTTGCAAGATGAAAAGAATTCTGAAAATTGGTTGTACAAACTTTGAATGTACTTAACACTACAGAGCCTAACACTTAAAAGTGGTTCAGATGGGGGGAGGGGGCACATGCACTTGGCTGGCTCAGTCGGTAGAGCTTGTGACTCTTGATCTTACAGTTATGAGTTTGAGTCCCATGTTGTGTGCAGAGATTACTTAAAAAATAAAATCTTAAAAAATTGGTTAAAATGGGAACTTTTATGTCCTATGTATTTTACAATTTTAAAAAATTTTAATCAACTCAGAAAGATTTCTGACTATACCTCCTTAATTCTTCCTGGTTCACACAGATCAAACAGCAGTTTGGTCCCTGAACATGGATGTCCCTAGGAAGAGACCATCTCCTCCTCTTTGCCACTTGGGATCTGTCCTGACCATTCCCAAGCATGATGCTTCTTTCTTTCCTCTAATGGAAACCCAAAGCTGGCCTGATTGGTACATCCAATCCTCTGAATGTCAGCCTAGATAAAAAGAAGGTCTTGGGAATTCTAACTTAATTCTGGTTCATCCACTTGAATTTTCTTGGTAGATTTCTGTGGTCTTAGATAATAAAGATAATGACCATTCAGTTAAGAAAATATACTCCTCACCAAGTCCCCTTCTAATGAATCACGTGGCCCAAAACAAGAGACATAATGGGGTCTCTGTAAGTTTAATAAAAATGCCCTTGTCCTTCTTCCATTACAGACAAAAGGACTGGGTAAGAGTCAGGGATGACTGGGGGACACTCATTTTGTGAAGTGGATGAACAACTCTGATACCTGTGGATTAAACACTTTAGACCTCAGGAAGTAAGAAAGAGGGACATTAGTGATCTCTGTCTTTGAAATTCACCCCTGGAGCTTTTATTACAAAGGAAAATTCCCTGATGTAGCTCTTCTACACACTGCAAGTGCCTTACATTGAACTGACTGCTGAGTCTGACATACCCTGCTATATAGCTCTGATCACAACAGGATCACCATTCCCTTTAACCTCGAGGAAAAGTCTTTAGGAAGCAGCAGAGGGTGATCCTAGCTCCTGCTAGGAAAACACCTGCCCATACCTCCTACATGTCTTTCCTACTTCCCACCCCTACTCTTTTCTATAAAGTCATTCCAAAGGCCAGATAAATGCTACCTGGTTGATGGCACAGATAAACAGGGAAGACTGGATTGATTGCCTTCAGGTAATCCCTCCAAAAACAATCATTAGACTCAATTTTTTGTACTGAACTGTGGCCCGTAAGACCTCCCAGCTCTTCAGGAGGCAACACTGGAAAAACTCTCAGCCTGTACTCCTTCACTTCCATCTTATCTTGGGAAAAGGGGACAACTTTAAACACCACACTCTGCACCTTGGAGGTGGTCATACCAGACCTTCAAGTGTTTAAGAACCACAAGATCATGTAGTCTGCAGACAACTGCTCTTTCCAAAGTAAGGCTATTCTGCTTTTTCCATGCCAGTAGGGCTCTCACAAACATGGTGAACATTCCTAAATGTTCACCTTGCAGGACTTTCTGCAAGAAGTGTGGCAAGCACCAACCCCACAAAGTGACACTGTACAAGAAAAAAATATTCTCTTTATGCCCAGGGAAAGTGGCATTATGACAGGAAGCAGCATGGCTTGGCTGTCGTGGGCATTACTAAGCCAATTTTCTGGAAAATGCTGAAAACTACAAAGATTATGCTGAGGCTTGAATGTGTGTTGAGCCCAACTGCAGATGCAAGAGAATGCTGGCTATTAAGAGATGCAAGCATTTTGAACTGGGAGAAGATAAGAAGAGAAAGGGCCAAGTGATCTAGTTCTAAGCTTCATATTTGTTGTATTATGAAGACAAAAAAATCTTGAGGCTATGTTCAAGAAGCAAAGTAAGGCCATTCTTAATTACTGGGGGGGGGGTTGGGGTGTGCACAGTGGACCTCTCATAAGGATAACTGACTTGTTAATTATGTGCAGTCTGAGGCAGTTATCCCTAAAATGGCAGCCATCAAATTAGAAAAGCCAGTTTAATATATGTCCCTGACTTCAGCTGAGGAGATCAGTGATATCACCTCAGTCCTGGGGCCAAGCAGGTCTGCCTCAACTCACTCATCACTATTATTATGGATGACAGAATTGCCCAACACTTCCACTTTGCAAGCAAAGGCCAAATCCACGTTGGCCTTTGGCAAACCCACTTCATCTGGACCCTCAAGGTTAATGGCACTTGTTCAGCTTCTTGGGTCTAAGACACTATGGAACATAGCTGACGTCAATGTTGCAGTTTGGCCTCATCCTACTACCCTGTTGACAGTATGTAACCTTAATTAAATGTTTTATGAAATAAACTGAATGGCTCTGGTCCCAGCCTTTGCCAGACAAATTAATCAGAGGGACCAATGAAGAGCACCATCATGGGAAATTCTACCAGAAGCCAAGCAATGTATAGAAATTAGGGACAAAATTGCTGAAGGCAAATTATCCATTTTCCTTAATATTTACATATCTTATAAGTGGAGCCATTGCCTCTCTTTGTTCCATAATACATTGTTAAGTATGTATAGCAAAGAGCCATGAAGGATAAAAATGTCTCCCTCGGGAGCGACAGGCAGGTTCATTTACTATCTAGTACAATAAAGATGACATCCACCTCCAGGATGCACATCAGGCAGGCTACTTCCCGTTATAAAAGTTGGGTTCCCTAACCTAGAGGGTTCTCTCCTATAACACACAATACTGCAATACAGGAGAGGCATCACCACAGGCATCACTCAGCCCTCTTCACATCTCTGTATGGAGCGTGGGCTTGGAACACTAACACAAATACCAACAATGACTCCTGCTATTTTCATAAATAATAAAGTCCTAGGTCTATGACCCAGAAGTCTTGCATCGTGTACCACCATCTATGAAACTACGGCAGGCTAAGTTGCTAGCTTGCACAGATGGCAAATTCTCAGACCCTTCACTGTTCTCAAAAAAAAAAAAAGCAAACCCATTTTTATAGTGAAACAATACATAGTCAAGCCAGTACCCCCGCCTCAGTAATTCTGAAGATTATCTGGTCACATGTTATAAATTGAATTTAAAAAGCTACATTTTGGGGATGCCTGGGTGGCTCAGCTGGTTAAGCGGCTGCCTTCGGCTCAGATCATGATCCCAGCATCCTGGGATCGAGTCCCACATCGGGCTCCTTGCTCGGCAGGGAGGCTGCTTCTCCCTCTGCCTCTGTCTGCCTGTGCTCGCTCTCTCTCTCTCTCTAACAAATAAATAAATAAAATCTTTTAAAAAAAAAGGCTACATTTTGAGGGCGCCTGGGTGGCTCAGTGGGTTAAAGCCTCTGCCTTCAGCTCAGGTCATGATCCCAGGGTCCTGGGATCGAGCCCCAAATCCGGCTCTCTGCTCAGCAGGGAGCCTGCTTCCTCCTCTCTGCCTGTCTCTCTGCCTACTTGTGATCTCTGTCTGTCAAATAAATAAAATCTTTAACAATAACAACAAAAAGCTACATTTTTATGTTACAAATTATAGTTTAAAAAGCTACATTTTTTTAATGCCTCCACTTATCTTTTTAAATTCTTTCTTTTTCTGGGGTTGGGTGGCTCAGTCAGTTAAGCATCTGACTCTTGGTTGCAGCGCAGGCCATGACCTCACAGATGGTGAGATCAAGCCCCACATTGGGCCTGGCGCTCATCCAGGAGTATGCTTAAAGATTCTCTCCCTCTGTTGTTCCCCCCACTCACACATGCACATGCTCCTTCTCTCCAAAATAAATAAATCTTTTTAAAGATAAATAAACCGTTTCCTTTTCTAATAGCAAAAATTTAATTAGTATAAATTTTAGCTAAATTATGACTGACCTGGAATTAAGTCTGGGGATTCATAATTCCACAGAAAATACTGAGATTTCACTGGAGGGTAAAAAAAACATGGACCAACACTCACCTTGGTTTGTTCTTAACTCCCTAAACACTCATTTCTGTGTCCTTTGTGAGGTCACCTTACAGATGCAATGCCTCCGCACTGCACCCTATGTTCTCTCTGCTTTATAACCTCTCCTTGGCAAACTCATTCCCATTCAAGTTTAAATTGCCACTTATATAAACTTTATCCTATACCTCTCCTTTGAGCTGCAGAATTGTACAAAAAGAAGTCTAACTGGGCACCTGGTGGCTCAACTGGTTGAGCGTCCAACTCTTGGTTTTAGCTCAGGTCATGATCCTGGGGTCATGAGTTCAAGTCTCACATCAGGCTTCCCGCTCAGCAGAGTCTGCTTAAGATTCTCTTCCTCTGCCCCTCCCCCTATTCCCATGTTCTCTCTCTCTCTAAAATAAATAAATAAGTCTTTAAAAAAAGTATAACGTTCCCATCAGATACGTCAACGGTACCTCAAAATGAAAGCGCCCAAAATCAGACACATAGTCTACCCAACGCGATTTCAATGTTCCTACAACAGTTCTCTATCTAAAGTTACTAAGCACTTACTTCATATCCAGTATCACATTTTCCTTTAAGAAGTGCTGGTGAGGATGTAGAGAAAAGGGAACCGCTGTGCACTGTTAGTGGGAATGCAAATGGGTGCAGCCACTATGTAGAACAGTATAGAGGTTTCACAAAAAATTAGAAACTACCATATGATCCAGTAATTCCACTTAAGTATTTATCTGAAGAAAATAAAAACACTAATTCAAAAATATACATGTACTCCCATGTTCACTGCAGCATTGTTTATAATATCCAAGATATGGGAGGGAAAAATCTAAATGTCCATCAATGATGAATGGATAAAGAAGTTGCGGGGTATATATATATATATATACACACACACACATACATACACATATACATATGCATACACATATATATGTGTGTGTATGTGTGTGTATATATATATGTATACATACACACACATATACATACCACCAAAATGGTATATTATACAATGGAGTACTTTTCAGCCACAAAAAAAAAGTATGAAGTATGGTCACTTGCAACAACATGAATGGACTTGAGGGTATTATGCTAAGTGAAATAAGACGAAGACAAATACCAAATGATCTCACTTTATACGTGGAATCTAAAAAACAAACAAACAACAAGCCCACAGGTACAGAGAACAGATTAGTATTTGTCAGAGGCAGGGGCTAGGCATAATGGGTTAAGGGAGTGAAAAGGTACAACTGACAATTATAAAATAAGTTAAGTCGTGGGGATGTAATGTGCAGCATGTGACTATCGTTAATAATACTTTATTGTGTATTTGAAAGTTGCTAAGAGTAAATCTTAAATGTCTTCATCACAAGAAAATAATTTTTGTTAACTATGTTTGGGGACAGATGTTAACTAGACTTACTGTGGTGATCACTTTGCAATATATGCAAATATTAAATCATTGTGTTGTACAGCTAAAACTAAAGTTAATTTTACCTCAATTTAAAAACATACATATATACAAACCCGAAATGTGTTTCCTTCTGTCTCCAACACCTTCATCCTAGTTAATCTACAGTATTATCTCTCACCTTAGTCACTGCAAAAGCTTCTAACTGGTCCTCTTGCAGTCAATCTATTCTCTTTCCAATCTGTTCTTTATGGTGAAACCATGGTTATCTTTACAAACATAGTAAACTTGAGAAAACAAAATGAAAACCTTTGAAGACATCTCACCTGCTCAACACCACACATGGCTCCCAGTCTTCACAGGAAAAAAACATTCAAAATGGCTCAAGTTCTTTCCCTATTTCTCTCAAATATCATGGTAACTCTCCTTAAAATAATCTTTTTCACCCTCCCTTACACACTGCAGATATATTCAGGACACTATTTCAAATTACTTGAAGTTTTTTTCTGGGTCCATTCCCTCCCCAGTTTCCCAAGTAAGAATTAACAAAAGTCCAAATCACAACCCTCCCTGCAATGCACAGCCCTCCATATGGCAGGGTGAGTGAATACAGCAGGTAGGAGGAGGGGAACAGACTTGGAACATTTGTATAACAACAGCATGCATATGCTCACCAAGCCAAAGTTAGCTTTTTCAGGGAAACTAATTCCTTCTCACACTTGAATTTCCTTACTTTCAGCTTTTTCGTCTTTAGATAGCAAAATAAGCAGTTTGATATAAAGGAAATTAGTTTTCAATTATAACATACTGAAGATAAAATTTAAGAGTTACCCTAGTTACCCATGTGATCACCCTGCAGCAATCCCTAGACCTATGAAGCATAGCTGAAAACCACTGGTTTAAAGAAATTACACAAACACACAAAAATGAAATCAGAAAACCTAGGTTTAAACACTGCCTCTTTCACATACTAGTGGTATTTCATACAAGCTTTTTAGCTAAGACTCCATTTTGCTTATATAAAATGGGGATGGGATAACAGAATAATATTGCTTGATACAAAAAAGTACTTAACTGATGAACACAGATGTGAAAATTCTCACCAAAATAATAGCCAATAGGATCCAACAGTACATTAAAAGGATTATTCACCATGACCAAGTGGGATTTATTCCAGGGCAGCAAGGTTGGTTCAACATCCGCAAATCAATTAATGTGATACAATACATTAACAAAAGAAAGAACAAGAACCATATGATACTCTCAATAGATGCTGAAAAAGCATCTGACAAAGTAAAACATCCCTTCCTGATCAAAACTCTTCAGAGTGTAGGGACAGAGGGCATATACCTCAATATTATCAAAGCCATCTATGAAAAACCCACTGCAAATATCATTCTCAATGGAGAAAAACTGAGAGCTTTTCCACTAAGGTCAGGAACACAGCAGGGATGTCCATTATCACCACTGCTATTCAACATAGTACTAGAAGTCCTAGCCTCAGCAATCAGACAACAAAAAGAAATTAAAGGCATCCAAATCAGCAAAGAAGAAGTCAAACTATCACTCTTTGCAGATGATATGATACTATATGTGGAAAACCCAAAAAGCTCCACTCCAAAACTGCTAGAGCTTGTACAGGAATTCAGTAAAGTGTCAGGATATAAAATCAATGCACAGAAATCAGTTGCATTTCTTTACACCAACAACAAGACAGAAGAAAGAGAAATTAAGGAGTCAATCCCATTTACAATTACACCCAAAACCATAAGATACCTAGGAATAAACCTAACCAAAGAGGCAAAGAATCTATACTCAGAGAACTATAAAGTACTCATGAAAGAAACTGAGGAAGACACAAAGAAATGGAAAAATGTTCCATGCTCACGGATTGGAAGAATAAATATTGTGAAAATGTCTATGCTACCTAAAGCTATCTACACATTTAATGCAATGCCTATCAAATTCCCATCCAATTTTTTCAAAGAAATGGAACAAATAATCCTAAAATTTATATGGAACCAGAAAAGACCTCGAATCGCCAAAGGAATATTGAAAAAGAAAGCCAAAGTTGGTGGCATCACAATTCCAGACTTCAAGCTCTACTACAAAGCTGTCATCATCAAGACAGTATGGTACTGGCACAAAAACAGACACATAGATCAATGGAACAGAATAGAGAGCCCAGAAATAGACCCTCAACTCTATGGTCAACTAATCTTCGACAAAGCAGGAAAGAATATCCAATGGAAAAAAGACAGCCTCTTCAACAAATGGTATTGGGAAAATTGGACAGCAACATGCACAAAAATGAAACTGGACCATTTCCTTAAACCACACACAAAAATAGACTCAAAATGGATGAAGGACCTCAACGTGAGAAAGGAATCCATCAAAATCCTTGAGGAGAACAAAGGCAGCAACCTCTTCGACCTCAGCCGCAACAACTTCTTCCTAGTAACAACACCAAAGGCAAGGGAAGCAAGGGAAAAAATGAACTACTGGGACTTCATCAAGATCAAAAGCTTTTGCACAGCAAAGGAAACAGTCAACAAAACCAAAAGACAATTGACAGAATGGGAGAAGATATTTGCAAACGACATATCAGATAAAGGGCTAGTATCCAAAATCTATAAAGAACTTTGCAAACTCAACACCCAAAGAACAAATAATCCAATCAAGAAATGGGCAGAGGACATGAACAGACATTTCTGCAAAGAAGACATCCAGATGGCCAACAGACACATGAAAAAGTGTTCCACATCACTGGGCATCAGGGAAATACAAATCAAAATCACAATGAGATACCACCTCACACCAGTCAGAATGGCTAAAATGAACAATCAGGAAATGACAGATGCTGGCGAGGATGTGGAGAAAGGGGAACCCTCCTACACTGTTGGTGGGAATGCAAGCTGGTGCAACCACTCTGGAAAACAGCATGGAGGTTCCTCAAAAAATTGAAAATAGAGCTACCTTATGACCCAGCAATTGCACTACTGGGTATTTACCCTAAAGATACAAACGTAGTGATCCGAAGGGGCACGTGCACCCGAATGTTTATAGCAGCAATGTCCACAATAGCCAAGTTATGGAAAGAACCTAGGTGTCCATCAACAGATGAATGGATAAAGAAGATGTGGTATATATATACGATGGAATACTATGCAGCCATCAAAAAAAATGAGATCTTGCCATTTGTGATGACATGGATGGAACTAGAGGGTATTATGTTTAGCGAAATAAGTCAATCGGAGAAAGACAACTATCATATGATGTCCCTGATATGAGGAAGCAGAGATGCAACGGGGGTGGGGGTTAAGGGGGTAGAAAAGAATAAATGAAACAAGATGGGATCAGGAGGGAGACAAGTCAAGAGACTCTTAATGTCATAAAACAAACTGAGGGGGTTAGGGGGTTGGGGGGGTGGGGTGTTGGGAGAGGGTGGTGGGGTTACATTATATGTTTAAATTAAAAAAAAAATTAAAAAAAAAAAAAAAGAGAATGACCGTATGAGGGAATAGAGGGTAATATCTTTACATCTCCTAAGACAAACATTATCTAAAACTTTTAACTAAATACATATTGTACAAAATTGTGATATAAATCATAAAGTCATGCAGCTGGAAACTACATATAATGATGTAAATATCAAAATATGGTATATGAGATAAACAATGGAGATTTAAGTTAGCTGCATCCTTATCTTTCATAGCAGAAAGTGAATAGGTATGTGTTAATCTGAAATATTAAGAAATAGATATTCAGGTTTATTGTTAAAATTACTGATGTAACAATCCTGAGGGTGGGTGAGGGCTAGAAGGAGAAGCCAAGGGTTTCTGATAAGTACTTATGTATTCCTTTGATACAATAAATGTTATTTCTTACCAAAAAAAAAAAAAAAAAAAGTACTTAAAAAAACTAACCAAATCTGAATCTTACTTTAATAAACTAACCAAATCTGAATCTTACTTATCAAACTATCCAATCTACAACCCTGAAGTTAAGGCAAAGTATGTCTAAAATATTAATGTGAAAAAATGGACATATCACATTGTGTATTAGAAATATAATGAACACTGAACCTGGAGTGAACTAAGTGCTAAGTGAACTAAGCCAAACAGAAAAACACTGCATCATCTCACTTAAATGTAGAATCTATAAAAAGGCAAACACACAGAAGGAGATGGGGTGGGGAGGTGGAGGAAATGAAGAATCTAAAAAGCAGAATGCACAAAAACTAGAGTAGAAGATGGTTACCAGATTCTGGGAGTGGGGGAAATGGGGAGATACTGGTCAAAGGCTACAAAGTTGCCGCTACACAGAATGAGTGAGCCTAGAGATCTAAGGTCCAGCATGATGACTACACTTAATAACACAGTATCAACACTGGAAATTTACGAAGAGTAAATTTCAGGTGCTCTTATCATACATACACAATAGGTAACTCCATGAGAAGAAGTTAATTAGCTTGACTATCGTAATCATTTCACTATGTAGATGTACATCAAATCTTGTGTATACCTTAAATATACACAATTTTTATTTTAAAAAATAAAAGAAAGATGATGAATGTGAATTATGTTCAAATCTCTAGTTTTGCCACTAGCAATGGTAGGATTTTACAGTACTCCTCAGATCAGTCTAATGAGCTTACAATTCTGGAAGCTCAAAACTAAAAGATCCCAAGGTAGATAAGCCCTAAAGACTAAAACTGACTTGAAAGAAGAAAGTAGATGTTACAGATGTGGCTATCAGTAGGACAAACTAGGGAAAAACTAGAAACTCAAAGAAAAGTTCTGATAAATGAAGATCATGTTTGATGAATCAGCACCTAAAGGAGTGATCAAGTCAAAATAGAATATACAGGGAGATAAATTTGGAAGCAAAAAATAGAATGAACATGTTCAGAGGATCATCTATTAAGGGAAAAGTACACTCCTGAAGACCTTATATATAATTCAAAGCTCAAAAATCAAAGAAGTTCAACATAAGCAAATGACAGTAACAGTTTAACAATTTCCTTGTCCAGTTTTGAAATTATGCAATGGTTTATAAAATTTTTTAGTTTTTTAAAAATATTTTATTTATTTATCTGAGAGAGAGCAAGGGAGCAGGAGGAGGGAAAGTAGCAGACGGAGAAGCAGGCTCCACACTGAGCAGGGAGCCTGATGCAGGGCTTGATCCCTAAACTCTGGGATCATGACCTGAGTTGAAGGCAGATGATCAACTACCTGAGCCACACAAGCACCCCTGTAAAAATTTTAATTTGAAGAAAGTCTTCACATTTTAAAAATAATTTTTTAAATTGTATGAATTATTTTATATTGCATTTTTAGCACATAAAATGAAATTGTACAATGGGCCAGGAACAAAGACATAGTTGCAACAGTTGACTACAAAGCAAATGAAGCCTTTGAATTTGAATGTAAGAGGCATAATCTAGAGCTAAGATAACACAAATAGAAAACTCTTTTGATAGACTCAATACAAGTACAAATAATATCAAGAGTTGTGAGACAAACATGACAATGTGGAACACAAGATAATCAAGAGAAATGATCAGAACACTGTGAAAAACCATTTAACAAACTCTCCCCAATCAGTTATAAATAAGGGAAGAAATAAGGAAACAGTGAAATGGGAGTTTGAAAAATTAACCTGAAAAAAAAAAAAAAAATTATGTGGCCTTCCAAGCCAAGTATAACACACACCCACTTGCTCACAACCAAACATTTCTCTCATTCCCCCAATCCCATCCAAAGAATTATTGATACCTTATCTTCCAAACTGATCTACAACATCAATGCCTTCCAAAAAAAAAAACCCTCAAGAGGTCTTTTATAGTTTCTAAATATATACAGAAGGGCAAAGTGGAAAGAATGACCAAGATAATGTTAAAAAAAAAAAAATTAGAAAGGGGGAGAAGGGACCTGCCCGTTAAGATTTATTATAAAGCCATAGTGAATAAGACTATGGACAAATTCAATGAAGAAGTGAACTCAGAAATAAGCTCATACTTAACAAGGAAACTTGGTACCTTACAGTGATGACACAATAAGAAAGAATACATTACTCAAATGGGGCAACTAATTTCCATATAGGAAGAAACACTAAAAACTGGATCCCTACTCACACTAAAGGGAAAAAGTCAATTCCAGATCCATTAAATGAAAATGAAAATAAGTGGCATATTTATATTTGAAATATTATACATTAATATGAATGAACCACTATGAATGAACTATATATGAAGTACTGATATATCTTAGAAACATAATGCTTAATTATAAAAAAGCAAGCAATGCTAGACTACATCCAGCACGAACCAGTTACTAAATCCAAACATAAAATTAAATAATTGTCTAGGAACACATATTTATGTGACAAACTTTTCTGAAGGGCAAGGAATTGGGAGTACGGATTGAAGCACCTAAGTAGAAGAAACAGAACTGATCATTTTCTGTTAACTTTGGTGGTAGATTCACAGATGTTTGTTTTATTATTACAAATGCTGTAACATGCATTACGTTTACTCTTTTGACTGTATTAAGTATAATTTTTCAAAAGTCTTTAATCATATACAATGTACTAAATAGAGCTCAGAGAAAAAGATGATTAATATTCTTCAAGCAGCATCAAGGAACTCCATAAAAGAAACCTCATTTTAGCCAGCCATATTTGGCAGACCAAAAAGAAAGGAGGATGGGGGACAGAGGAAAATCCAAGTGGAGGAAACAGCACAAGCAAAGGCAAACAGACATGAAAATACAATACTTGGTTAGACGTATGAGAAAATTTTTAACAGCATGAATAAAAATAAGTTAAACTCTGCTCTGATTAAAAGTTATCCAGGGAATACTAAAGAAATTAGAAAATAAAACCTGGCAATTTCTTTTTAAAGGGTCAAACAGGCCCTTTATAATATAAGCAGATCAGGGGCACCTGGGTGGCTCAGTGGGTTTAAAGCCTCTGCCTTGGGCTCAGGTCATGATCCCAGGGTCCTGGGATCGAGCCGCACATCGAGCTCTCTGTTTGGCTGGGAGCCTGCTTCCTCCTCTCTCTCTGCCTGCTTCTCTGCCTACTTGTAATCTCTGTCTGTCAAATAAATAAATAAAATCTTAAAAATATATATATAAGCAGATCAGGAATTGAATGGGCAAAATAAATTTTGTTGAAAGCAAAGGTTCTAATTAAAACATTCCAAAGGTGAGTATATTTAGAAAGAAAAATATTAATTTTTTAAAACAAATGTTGAAAGACAAATTTTGTAAGTACACAAGGTTTTTAAATTATATTTTAAGATATGATTATTTTAAATTATTATTTAAACAAGTTGTTTTAATTATGTTCTCTTTCCCTTCCCTTTTTTTTTTTTCTTCCCAAATTCCACTTTCTTTATTTAAAAAGTCCAGATTGAGCAAAGGCAGAGGCTGCCTCAGCAAGGGTCCCTCGGCTGGATGAGGGAGCAGTGGTCAGTACCAGCCCTCCCCCAATTCTGGGGTGCAGGCCACAAGCAGAGGACCCCACCTCAAGTATGAGAGCAGCTCTCTGCAGCATGCCTGCCTCAGGGTGAGGGGGAGCCCGCAGTGAGCACCTGCTGGGGGTCCCAGCATGGCAGGTGTGGGGTTTTCTACCCTGTCCCTGGGCCGGTCCAGGAGAGCCAGTGTACCCTCCACCCTGGACATGCCAGCGGCTGCAGGTCCCCTTGTGTCTTGGGTTCCGCAGCCCCTGTGGTGCTCCCATGTCCCTGTAGTGTGTTGTGCAAGGGGAGCGGGCCTTGCTGGGCCCCGGGGCTCTGGGTTCTAGGCGTTTCATGTACAGCAGGTGATTTTTCTGGGGTCAGACTGCTGGGGGAATCGAGAGCTAGAGGGATGCTGTAGAAATTTAATTTTGGTGAAGGACTGGGCATGACCCCAAAAGGTGGACCCCCAATCCTCCTCCATGGGATGGGGAAGGGACCATGACCAAAGGCGGTCTTCTCTGGATCCATGGAACAGCAGACACCCTCATAGGTGCTCACTGGCGACCTGGGCCAGGATCTCCTTGATGCGGGCGATGAGCTTCTCGTGCTGGGCGGGGTTGCGTTCAATGGCGCCGTGCAGCAGGGCCATGTAGAAGTCCAGGGTGCTGAGAGTGGGCGTCTCGTCCATGCAAATTGGGGAGGAGAAAGTAGCCAAGGTCAGCTGAGGCCAGAGCGCGGAAAGGAAAGGAAGTTGGGGTGGAGCGGATAGAGAAACATGCTTTTTTTATAGATCCTCAAAAAAAAACCACCCAAAAACCTAATTATCAAAAGACAGAAAGCTACCGCAGAAAAGAAGTACAACACAGCAAAACTACTTAACATTTCACATATTTTCTACAATATCATGTTGGAAGGCCTACTATCCTCACAATGGCCACTGCCAATACCAAAGCAAAGAACCTCATATATAAGTAAAGACATGATAAATGTTTGCTGAAAGAATAACTACAGAATAAAAATCGAAACACTTTTACCCTGAATAGAAAAGGGAGAGGAGTATAAAAGGGATAGAAAAAGTGTAAAAGAGTCCTGAGACAAGCCACACAGAGAAAGCCTTCAGCCAAGAAAGAAACAATCTTTGTTTGTTACTGCTATTTGGACCAGACTCTGGAAATGGCCCTATGCCCAAAATTCTGTGTTACAGAGCTTTGTTCAATAAGCTTAAAACAAGGTCCCAATCAACTGCAAAGTTAACTTGATTCAGAATGACCTATATATACACACTATAAAATAGAGCTATTTAGAAAAGATGAACTGCAAAATAAGATTCTGGTAGAAAAACATCTAAAACAGTTGGATCAAAATTATTCCAAAATATTTTATCCTGGGAAAAACTGGATTTGTCACTAACACTTTGGCCCATATCCAATTTTTCAATACCACCCAATGACTTTTTCTGTCTCCTCTTCTCCTGCTTAAGAACGTAAGACACAATGTAGAACACGACACATGGTGATTGATTATACATCTACCTCAAAAAAGAATTTTTTGTGCTTAATTTAGTGATGACCATTTTTTATCCAAATTAGGATCTGCAGCAAATAACTTTCAAGAGAACATCAGATCACAGTTTATCTTCCAAATATCAGGTCATGAATTTGTACTTATTCCCCAATCTATCACTCCTTTCTAAGAATTAACTTTTTTTTTTGTACTATTTCATGAGTGCCCCTCCCTTCTTAAAAAATAATATATGTATTTAAAATTCTGCAGAAATGTCACGAATTATAGTTTAACAACTAAGAGCACAAGCTTAAGAACCCAAATGCACTAATTTAAAAGTAGACTCTACGTTTACTAGCTGTGTGACCTAGAGAAAGTGAGTTAACCTCTCCATGCCCTCGGTTTCTTACTGTACAAATGAAATATAAAAATTTAAAAATTTAACAACCTCACACAATTATTGTGAGGATTAAATGAGTTATTATACATAAAGGATTTTCAGCACTGTCTGGCATACAGAAAGAACTAAATAAATGTTAGCTCTTATTGTTATTTTTATTACTCTGTTCCCCAATCCATATGCATGCATTTAACCGAGTTTACTAGACGTTAAACCAATTAAAGCTTAAAGCTAAAAATAAACACAACTCTTGGGGCGCCTGGGTGGCTCAGCTAGTTAAGTGTCTGCCTTCGGCTCAGGTCATGATCCCAGGGTCCTGAGATCAACCCCTGCACTGGGCTCCCTGCTCAGAGGAGAGCCTCCTTCTCCCTCTCCCTCTGACACTTCCACTACTTGTGCTCTCATACTCTGTTAAATAAATAAATAAAATCTTAAAAAAAAAAATACAGACCTTATAATCAATCTTAGAAATTAAAAACTATTACTTAGTTCATTTAAGATGCCTAGCCACATTAAACATATAAGAAGTGCAAATCAGTATTACCAGAAAAAAAGAATCAAATCCAACACTTTGAAAAGATTTGAATTATACTCAGTTGTAGCCCTTTCTGAGCCCACTTCTTTCATATTCATCATAAAGGTATTTGTGGTACTATAATTCTTACAAGTAACAACCACATTTGGGGATATTTACAGAGAGAAGATATTTGAAGGTACAAACTCATACTTAAGATTAAATTTAGAGGACTATACATTCATTCATGGCTCTCCCTTCTGAGACTTCCACCAAAATCAATGCCAAAAAAATTAATTTATATATAATTAAAACAAATATTTTGCATAAGTAATTCATAAAATATACATTTTTTTCCTCCCTATAGCAACAAGGGGAAATAATAGGAGAAAAATCAATGGATAAGAACTACCAATAAATCTTTGGATATCAGAAAGCAAATGGAGTCAAGGTACTAATCAGAACAGAGAGAAGAAGGGGAGCCAGGGTAGCTCAGTTGTTCGGGCATCCAAATCTTGATGCTGACACAGGTCATGACCTCAGGGTCATGGGATCCAGCCGTGAGTCTGGCTCTGGCTGGATGAGGAGGCTGCTTAGGATTCCCTCTGCCCTTCCCTACTCATATGCGCACACACTCTCTCTCCCAAAAAAAAGAACAGAGAGAAGAAGCTAGAACTCAAAACGCCTGTAGACAGCAAGACAATATATCCTAAAAGAAAAAAAAATAATAACCCTCAAGAGGCTCAGAATTTGGAAGTGACAGGTTCTACAGACTACAAAAGTTAGAAACAAAATCAAAACCACAATGAGATACCACTTGACACTCACTACAATGGGTATGATTTAAAAAAAGAGAGAGAGATAAAACAGGGTTTATGAGGATGCAGAGAAACTGACACTCTCACACATTGCTGGTGAAAATGTAAAATGCTATAACCACTTTGGAAAACAACTGGGAGCTCCCTGAATGGTTAAACACAGAGTTACCTTTGATGCTGCAATTCCACTCCTAGGTATATAACCAATACATCTGAAAACCTATATCCACACAGAAACTTGTAAAGAAATATGCAAGTTCCAGTGGAAAAAATCCAAATGTCCATTAACTGATAAATGGATAAATAAAATGTGATATGTACACAGAACAGACTATTCAGCAATAACATGGAGTAAGTACTAATGCATGCTAAAACATGAATGAACCTTTAAAACATGCTAAGTCAAAGAGGTCATCACCAAGAACTACACATAACATGACTCCATTTATATGAAATATCCAGAATAAGCAAATCTACAATCTACAGATATAAAAAGTAGATTACTAGTTGCTTGGGCTGGGTAGAAAGAGGATACAGGGATTGGGAAGCAGTAGCTAAGGAGTATCAAGGGTTTCTTTTTGGAGTAATTACAGTGTTCCAAAATAGCTTATGCTGATAGATGCATACCTCTATGAATATATCAAAATCCAACCAACTGTACATTTTAAGTGGGTGAATTATACAGTATGTGAATTATATCTCAACTGAACTGTTTTTAAAAGTGAAGAATGGGGAGCCTGGAGGGCTCAGTTAGTCAAGTATCTGACTTCAGCTTGGGTCATGATCTCCCTGTCCCTCTCTCTTCTCTGCTCCTCCCCATACTGGTGTGCTCTCTAACAGATAAATAAAATTTAAAATAAATGAATAAATAAAAGAGAGGAACAAAGCTAAAAGCTGGATAACTGAGTCCATGTCTATATACCCAATAGTGGACTTCCCCCCCTCTTCCATTCACCATGCTCTCAGAATGCCAGCATTCCCTCATGAAAGCAACTCTCATAAAAAAATTAGAAAATCTGGGGCAGGAGGCAGGGGGGAAAAAAATAGAAAATTCTCGGAAACAGAAGTATAATGGCACAAGAATAGACTTCTATATATTGAAAATCTGCTGTGCCCCTGCTTAAAACCCCATCACCCATCAAGTGAGAATCTGTCAGAGCTTCTATTTAAGCATTTAAGTTCTTCATTCTTAAATAGAAACAGCCAAGGATCTCTAAATTATTTGAGCCCGTATTTCATAAAGGAGAGGCAAAACCCTAAAAAAAAAAAAAAAAAGATTTTTCAGAGATCAGAAAAATACTTAAAAACAAGGATTTAGCCTGGGTGGCTCAGTGGGTTAAGCCTCTGCCTTTGGCTCAGGTCACGATCTCAGGGTCCTGGATCAAGCCCCACATCGGGCTCTCTGCTCAGCCGGGGGCCTGCTTCTCCCTCTGCCTTTGCCTGCCTCTCTGCCTGCTTGTGATCTCTATCAAATAAATAAAATCTTTAAAAAAAAAAAAAAACCACACAAGGATTTATATTGTATGCAGAAGAATTAAATATAATCCATTAATAAGAATTTAACTTATGAAAAATGAATAAGAAAACTCTTAGAAATTAAAAAGAATAGTAAAAACTAAAATAAATAATAGATATAGTGGAACTTATAGTTGAGTAAGTCTCCCAAAGAGATGGAATCTAAAAAGGAAAACAGCACTAAAGTATTAACACAGGGGCGCCTGGGTAGCTCAGTGGGTTAAAGCCTCTGCCTTCGGCTCAGGTCATGATCCCAGGGTCCTGGGATCGAGCCCCGCATCGGGCTCTCTGCTGAGCGGGAAGCCTGCTTCCTCCCTCTCTCTCTGCCTGCCTCTCTGCCTACTTGTGATCTCTGTCTGTTAAAATGAATAAAATAAAATCTTAAAAAATAAATAAATAAATAAATAATAAAGTATTAACACAAAATGTCTAATATCTGAATAGAACATCTAGAAAAAAAGGAACAGAGAATATAATGGAAAAGAAATTATTAAATAACACTGTATCCCAAAAATATAGTAGCATCTCTCCAAGTGCCAACATAACATACAGATCTTCCTCAACTGACAATGGGGTTATATCCTATTAAACCTATAAGATGAAAACACTGTAAATCAAAAGTGCGTTTTGTTTTGTTTTTTCAAACAAAAGATCTCATGTATTACTGAACCAACCTATTGGTGCAGAAGCCTAGAAACAGGGAAAAAAACAAACTTCCCTTCCCAATAACCTAATGAACATCATGGCTTCACCTAGCCAACCTTAAACCTTCTCAGAACACGTGTATTAGCCTACATTTCACACAAAGCCATTTTATATCAAAGTGTTAAATATTTCCTGTAATTTACTGAATTCTGTACTGAAAGTAAAAGACAGAATGGCTTCATGGGTACATAATGGTCTTAAGGAAGTGTATCTCAAGTTGTTTACCTTCCTGACAGAGCTGAGATGCTGCTGCCCAGCATCACAGAAGAATATCGTACATCACATTACTAGACCAGGAAATGATCAAAACTCAAAGTACAGTTTCTGCTGAATGCATATTATTCTTACACTGTCATAAAGTCAAAAAAATCTTAAGTCAACTGTCATAAGTAGGGGACCATATGTATTTTTAAAGACCAGTATCGAGTTATATATATCACTATGTAATTTCAAAATACCACAGCTAAAGACAAATATTCCAAAGGTTTCCAGATCTAAAAATCTAATCTAAATCTGATCTAAAATCAGAGACACAAGGCACCTGGGTGGCTCAGCCAGCTGAGTGTCCAACTCTTGATTTTGGTCAGGTCATGATCTCATGGGTCATGATGGGATAGAGCCCTACATCAGGCTCCATATTCAGCCAAGGAGTCTGCTTAAAGATTCTCTCCCTCTGTCCCTCCCCCTGCTCTCTCTTTCAAATAAATAAATAAATCTTTAAAAATAAATAAGTAAAATAAAATCAGAGACACATCAGAAAGTTCAGTGACAATATTGGAACCTAGCAGAAATGGTCTATTGCCTTTAAAAGTTTGAGGGTAAAGATCTACAACTAAGAGCAGTACAGCGTAACGATAAAGCAGATTTTTTTTTTTTTAAGATTTTACATTTTTAGGTAATCTCTACACCGATGTGGGGTTCAAACCCACAACCGCAAGATTAAGTCACACACTCCACCAACTGAGCCAGTGAGGCACCCCACTGATGAACAGATTCTAAAACCAGACTGCATGGTTCAAATGCCATTAAATAGCTATATGATCCTAAATAAGTCACATTAACTATCTGTGTATTAGTTTCTTTGTAAGATGAGACTGTTGTGAGGATGAATTAATTGGTAGGTGTTCACATGTATAAAAAGCCTGATACACAGGTACTCACTACATGAGTGCTCTAGAGAGCAAGAATGGACTTAGAAAGGGGTAATATAGAACCTGACTTACCATTATATTCCTTTAGGTAATACTTGAATGGCTTTTAACCACATCTACATATTACTGAAAAGAAGTAGGAAATTGTGAAATGAAGCTCAATGGTAACAGCTGGGAACAGAATAATATCTATATACCCTTCGCTCAGGTGAGACAGAAAATAACATTTTCTTTCTTTTTTTTTTTTTTTTTTTAAAAGAGAACCACCTGGGGCGCCTGGGTGGCTCAGTGGGTTAAAGCCTCTGCTTTCGGCTCAGGTCATGATCCCAGGGTCCTGGGATCAAGCCCCGCATCGGGCTCTCTGCTCGGCGGGGAGCCTACTTCCCCCTCCCTCTCTCTGTCTGCCTCTCTGCCTACTTGTGATCTCTGTCTCTCAAATAAATAAATAAAATCTTAAAAAAAAAAAAGAAGAGAACCACCTGACCAGACAATCAGTGTGGGGTCAGGTTAAAATTTTAAAAGATAGTGTGTTGATAAGAGTAAAATACAGTGTTCAATTAGATAAAATGTTTTTAATCAGACTTAACGGATCAGTTTCCTGAATGATGAGACTCAGATTTTTTTTTTTTAGTGAAGCTAAATTAAAAGCACTTAAATTAAAAAATAATAGGAAAATAAAAGTGACAGGATTTACATCTTATTAAAGCTCATTAATATTTGGGACACCTGGGTGGCTCAGTTGGTTAAGCGGCTGCCTTCCGCTCAGGTCGTGATTCCACGGCTCTGAGACTTGAGTCCTACATCCAGCTCCTTGCTGGGCAGGGAGCCTGCTTCTCCCACCGCCTGTCCCTCCCCCCGCTTGTGCTCTCCCTTGTGCTCTGACAAATGGATAAATAAAATCTTAAAAAAAAGGGGGGGGGCGCCTGGGTGGCTCAGGTCATGATCCCAGCGTCCTGGGATCGAGTCCCACATCCGGCTCCTTGCTCAGCAGGGAGCCTGCTTATCCCTCTGCCTGCCACTCTGTCTGCCTATGCTCACTCTCTCTGACAAATAAATAAATAAAATCTTAAAAAAAAAAAAAGGTTATAAAAAATTTAAAAAAATTTTTTTAAAAACTCATTAATACCTTGCTAATACAAAGAATGGCAACTGGGGCAATATAGCAGATTAGATAACCTGAAAACTCTCCCACTACAAACTACCTACATAGCCTTAACATCTTTTAAAAACTCATAGCAAAAAAAAAAAAAAAAAATCATAGCCCAATGCTAAAGAGAGTAAAGAAAATCCTAGAAGGGGATGAAGGAAGGACTAAAACCCAGAGCCAAAACATGAAAGAAGCTCATCTATAGAGACTTGCTAGCTTCTAAAAAGGGGGCTAGGACTTTTATGCCAAATGGGAACAAAACAGAAGGCCTCAGTTTGCTGAAGGTGGGAAGGAAGAACTCACATGGCAAAGGGAAGACTTTGCAGGTATGATTAAGTTAAGAGTCTTGAGCACAGGGGTGCCTGGGTGGCTCAGTGGGTTAAGCCTCTGCCTTCAGCTCAGGTCATGATCTCAGGGTCTTGGGATCAAGCCCCATATCGGGCTCTCTGCTCAGCAGGGAGCCTGCTTCCCCCCTCTCTCTGCCTGCCTCTCTGCCTACTTGTGATCTGCCTGTCAAATAAATAAAATCTTAAAAAAAAAAAAAAGAGTCTTGAGCACAAAGATTATCTGAAATTTCTGAGGTGGGCTTCTGTAATCAGATGGGATATTACAAGGGAAAGAGGGAGCCAGGAGAGTTAATGCTGATCAGAGTAAATGCCATGTGAAATGACTCACTGGCCATTTCTAGCTTGAAGATGGAGGAATAGGCCACCAGCCAAGAAATGCAGGAGGTTTCTAAAAGCTGAAAAAGGGTAAGAGAGAGGCACCTGGGTGGCTCAGTGGGTTAAAGCCTCTGCCTTCGGTTCAGGTCATGGTCCCAGGGTCCTGGGATCAAGCCCTGCATCAGGCTCTCTGCTAGGCAGGGAGCTTGCTCCCCTCCCCGCCGCCTGCCTCTCTGCCTACTTGTGATCTCTGTCTGTCAAATAAATAATAAAAAAAAACTTAAAAAAAAAAAAAAAGGGTAAGAGAACAGATTCTCCCACTGAATGTCCAGAAGGAACACAGCCTGGTCCACATGTCAATTTTGGCCCAGTGAAACCTATTTCCGACTTCTGACCTCTGTAGCTATAAGATAGTGAAGTTACCTGGTTTTAAGCCACTAAGTTTGTGGTAATTTGTCACAGCAGCTACAGGAAAAACACACACACACAAATTTGTCACAGCAGCTACAGGAAACACACACACACAATTTGTCACAGCAGCTACAGGAAACACACACACACACACACACACACACACACAGTGGGGTGGGGAGGGGCAGCAGTGATCCTAGAAAGTGTAATGTGTTCCTCTGAAGTCTTTAGGTTCAAAACTTTAAACAGTCCGGTACTGATGGTATCCCTAACAAAACTAGGAGTATATCTTCAATTTACCTTATCAGTGTATTCCTCTTACACTAGACAGATCTCAAAGATGAGACCTTAAGATGGGCTCACAATCAAATTATAAAACTTGTAAGGAAATAATTCACCATAACCAAGAAACAAAATACTCATGCACAAACATACATACACACACAAAAGACTCTGAAGAATGTTAATCCAAAGAGAATGTTAATCCAGAAAAAGAGAAAAAAACCTGAAAACAGATAACATGAATAAAAAGTACAATAAAGGGGTGCCTGGATGGCTCAGTGGGTTAAAGCCTTCGACTCCGGGTCATGATCTCAGGGTCTTGGGATCAAGCCCCGCGTCGGGCTCTCTGCTCGGCGGGTGGCCTGCTTCCTCCTCTCTTTCTGTCTGCCTCTCTGCCTACTTGTGATCTCTGTCAAATAAATAAAATCTTTAAAAAAGAAAAAAAAGCACAAAATAATGATTCATCTGAATACAAAGATATCACAAACTACATTAAGTATAAATGCAATGAATGCCCCAGTTAAAAGAAATATCACACTATAATTTTTATTTTTTTTAAAGATTTTATTTATTTGACAGACAGAGATCACAAGCAGGCAGAGAGGCAGGCAGAGAGAGAGGAGGAAGCAGGCTCCCTGCTGAGCAGAGAGCCCGATGCGGGGCTCAATCTCAGGACCCTGGGATCATGACCTGAGCTGAAGGCAGAGGCTTTAACCCACTGAGCCACCCAGGCGCCCCACACTATAATTTTTAAAATCCAGTTATGCTTAGATGAGACAAAGCTTAAAAAAAAAAAAAAACAGGAAAAAGCTGAAAGTAAAAAGACAGAAAAGATATATTCTATATGTTAATATGTACTATATTAAGACAAAACGAACTATAATCAAAAATGATTCCTAGAGATGGTCTTTTCTTCTGTAATAACAATATATTTTATCAAAAATATTTTTAATTAATTGAAATACTCAATGAAGGTTTTATAATTTACATTTTCCTCTTCAAAAAGAACAAACGAAAGCATTAGAGAGACTGCTTACATGCCAAGTTTGGTAATGGGACGGTTTTAGAAAAAATGAACACAGGCAACTGCACATAAAACTGTAGGTGGCTAGAAAGGAAACCAGCTAAAAAGAAAAAATAATCTAAAAATAGGCTTAGAACAGTGATTCTAACTGCCTTCACTGGATGTTCAAATTATTTCAGAACTCAAACTGAGAGCTAAAATGTGTACAATTTGTTTTTAACCAAACAGGGTTATTTAAGAAGTAAGTTCTGCCATAATTAAATACACTTATTTATGTCTTAGAAGTTCTCAAGTACCACTAGCAATTCAGAAACCAAAGAATTTTTAAATACAATGTGATCTTAATGACAATATATAACAAAATAAATTATCACTGATGAGTTGAAATATAAATTCCTATAACAATAAGTTTTACTGTCTCTTATAAAATATTTTTAGGGATGTTATGTCTGATGTACATGCCAGGTCTTATACAAGTTTCCTCGATCTTTAGTCCCAAAACTTAAAAAACTTAGAACAAGACTTAAAATATAAACAAAAATTTCCTTGAAAAAATTAAGACACTGGGTGGCTCAGTCAGTTAAGTGTCTGCCTTCAGCTCAGGTCATAATCTCAGGGTTCTGGGATCGAGCCCCATGTCAGGCTCCCTGCTAAGCGGGGAGTCTGCTTCTCCCCACCCCCCCCCGCTCCTGCTCTCTCCCCCTTGAGAGAGCTATCTTCCTCTCAAATAAATAAAATCTTAAAAAAAAAAATAAGACAATGGGAGTGGTTTTTAAATAGGAAGCTAAACATCCAAAAAAAATCTCTAATTAATCACCTGAATCTAATCATGAGGAAATATTAAACATGCCTATAGGGTGCCTGAGTGGCTCAGTTGGTTAAGCGACTGCCTTCGGCTCCAGTCAATGATCCTGGAGTCCCCGGACTGAGTCCTGCCTTGGGCTCCCTGCTCAGCAGGGAGTCTGCTTCTCCTTCTGACCTTCCCCCCTCACGCTCTCATAGACAGATAGATAGATGATAGATAGATAAAACGCCCATAATTGACACATTCTACAAATGAGCTGGCCTATAATTTTCAAAAGTATCAAGGCCTGGGAAAGCAAAGGAGGACTGAGGAACTATTCCAGATTGAAGACGACTAAGGAGACATGATTAACATAAATCCTTCTCAACTGAATCCTTTTCTTACAATGCTATTGGAACAACTGGAAAATTTAAATGTAATTTGAGGATTAGGTGGTGGCATGTATCAATGTCAGAATCACCTGATTCTGGTGACTGAACTGTGGTTATGCTGTAGAATATACCTGTGTCTAGAAAATACACACCAAAGTATTCAGGGGTGATAAAGTGAGCGTACCAGCAAGTTATTCTCAAACTGTTCAAAACAAAAAGTTCTTTGTCCTATACTTGGAACTTTCCTGTAAAGTGAAAACTACCCCCCCAAATGTTTTTTAAGTAAACTCTACCGCCCAACATGGGACTCAAATCCACAACCCTGAGATCAAGAGTTGCACATTCTACCAACTGGGCCAGGCAGGTGCCACCTATCCCCCACAAATGTCTTAAGTAATCTTTATTGTTCAGTCATAAAAATGAGAATAGGATTTTTTTTATTTCACTAATTCAGGGGTATTTAGTGATCAGTGTTCCATTAATCTGTGAAGGAACACAACCAAGTAAGATTTCTCTAAAAAGAGGATACTGATTTTTTTCATCAATGAAACTTAAAAAGGGAATGATCCCATTCCAAAATGACAAATTCTAATGGCCCTAAATTCTCTTCATCACATTCCTCTAAAGAAATTCTAGGACCTTCCATTCTAATTTCCCTCCCTTTTATTTGTTGAATAAATGGACACATACATGCTAGGCACTGAGAATATAGTAATGATCATAACAGACTCCGGTGGAAGGCAGATACTGAATAACAGGAAAAATAACTATTTAACTCTAATGATAACTGGTATGAAGGGAAGTATATGATGTTATACAAAGAGTTAACAGAAAACTCTAATAATATATGTGCAGGTGGAGGCAGGACAGAAAGGGGCATTAGAGATAAACCACCCTTTAAGAGTACCTAGCGTTTAAAAAAAAAAAAAAAGAATACCTAGCGTTAAGATCTCAAGGTTGAGTGGGAGTTAGCCAGGTGAAGCATGTCTGTAACAATGCATGCCAGGACAATGACATGGCAGAGGGCATTCAGTATCCCTGGAACTTAAAAAGTCCATGATGGGTTTGTAGTAAGGGATGAAGGGGGGGAGCCAGGTGCCAAGCCTTTAAAGATCCTTAAATGCCATTAGAAAGATACTAAGAATCTTTTCCCTGCAATCACAGATTTTTCAAACCTTGTTTATTGTTCAATCTTAACTTCAAGTCCCCTTATACACAGAAACTCAATACATAATATAAACGAAAGTAGCAATGTCTCATCTAAAGAGGAAATAGGGTACTTTTGAACTACATGAGTTGAGCCTATTTACCTAAGTAAGGGCAAAGGCAAAAACAGGCAACTATTGAAAAGAAAACATTATCAAAATAATATATGCCAGGTTACAGCAGACTTTCAATTAGAATCTGATTAAATAACCCAATTAAAATAATTCAAAAAGCACTTATGTACAAAGGAACTAAACACAAGGAATCATGAGGGATAGGGGAATGCAACAGAAGATACAGGAACTCGTAGCAGCAGGAGCTAGCTATACCCCTAAATCCAAAAGAATAAGGGGCAGGAGAGATAACCAGAATTTGGAAGAGAAAGTCACATAGAGAAGACCACCCTGAAGGGAGAAATGATCTGTCTTGGGACACAGCCAACCCACAGGGAACAAAACAGGGAAGTAAATATTCTGAGCTTACCTTCCTTACTGCTTCCTATTTTCCTGTGTTCCACACTGGCTGCACCCACTCTGAAGCCCGAAGTCACAGATGCCCACTGACATAATCCATACAGGTAAGCCTCCCAAGAGCAAAGACCAGGGCGGGAAGAGAGTAGATTAGGAAGATCAAACAGAAGCTATCTGTCATGTAGAACTATGCACAGAGGTATTAGGAAAAATCAAACCTAGTCTTCTGGGGCCAAAAAAAAAAAAAAAAAAGGTTTCCCTGAGCAGGAACAATTAACATGAAGCTTGATGAATGAGCAGGAGTTAGCAGACAAAGGAAGTAGGGGAGACCAACATTCCAAGCAAAGGGACTAGCCACTATAAAGGTATACTGCTTCAAGAGTACATCAATTAGGATGTCTGAAGCACAGAGGCAAGAAAGGGAAAGAAATGAAGCTAGAGAGGCAAGGAGAGACAAGATCATGCTTCCTTTATCCTGAAGGCAGAATTTAGGATTGACATGGTATCAATGGTATCATCTGACAGGGGTGGGTGTGGGTTTTAATAGAAGTAACAGACATAGATATATATTTTTTCAATGGTAGAAATACATTCTCTCTTATTTCTTGAATAGCTCTTGCCTAGTCACTTCAAAAAAACTCCAGGCAGAGTAGGAGTGTGAATAAGAATGAAAACACACTACTAATATCTAATTAGATGTTCTAAGTCACTTTGGCCTTTTTTTTTTTTTTTTTCGGTAATTCTCCACACTTTGAATTTTTCAGGAAATAGGGAGACAAAAACATTGTTAGTGACCACATTAAATAATTTATTTAAGAGGCACCTGGGTGGCTTAGCTGGTTAAGCTCTGATTCTTGATTTTGGCTAAGTCATGACCTCAGGGTCATGAGACTGAGCTCCTCGTTGGGCTCTGCACTAAAGCACAAAGTCTGCTCAAGATGTGCATGCTCTCTCTATATATATAAATAAATAAAATTTTTAAAAAATAATAATTTAAGATTCTAACCAAAGCACTGGTAGTTCAAAATTTACACTGGGGTATATTCGTGTTGCTATGAAATGGAGAAGTATTTAAGATTTTATTTTTAAATCGGAGAAAGACAACTATCATATTATCTCCCTGATATGAGGAAGTAGAGATGCAACGGGGGGTAGGGTTAAGGGGGTAGGAAAAGAATAAATGAAACAAGATGGGATCGGGAGGGAGACAAACCAAAAGAGACTCTTAATGTCAAAACAAACTGGGGGGGGGGGGTGTTGGGAGAGGGGGGTGGAGTTACATTATATGTTTATTAAAAAAAAAAAAAAAAGATTTTATTTTTAAGTAATCTCTACACCCAACATGGGGCTCAACCTTACAACCCCGAGATTGAGTCACATGCTTTTTACCAACTGAGCCAGTCAGGTTCTAAAAACAACTTTGGCATCTCCACCCTATTTGCAAAGGACTATACATTTTCAGAAATGCCACACTGGTAATTTGAAAATTTGAGGATCTACTCCTTGCCAGCCTGATGGGAGACACATTAGTTTGTGATGCACAAAACAGGTAAGGTTCCTGTCATCAATACACTTACCCGTAATGGAGCATTTATAAGTAAACATACAAATAAACATAATTACAGATTTGCTATATGCTACAAACAAAAGCAACAAGGATGAGGTTTAAATGAAATATGCTATTTGATTTAGAACAAAGATATTATTGCTGCTCCTTGCAAAACCAACATCCATGGGGTGACAGAGACAAAAAATCAAATCACAATGGATTGCAACACCATGAGATGACAGATCCAAGATCGTGGGCTGGAAACTGTCAGGAGAAGGTATGGTAAGGGAAGTTTTTTTACAATGGGAAAAAACAAACATGGTCATATGTTGATTAGATGGGGGGTGGTACAGAGTAGCTGCATGGAAGAGAAAGCATGGATGACAGATATGATGACTAATAATACCGACATTTTATATACAAGTGTTCAGCTAAATGCTTTATATACAATTCTTTATTTAATCTCTAAGGTCAGCACAACTGTCCCAAAATGAATAATGAGAAAACTAAACTCAAAGAAGTTAGGTAATCTGAATACATTGTACAGTGGCAGAATTAAGATTCAAACCCAAGTCTTTATGACTCCAAAACACACATATACCACATGGCTCTACCCATTCAATAAATACTTTTCAAATCACTTTTTTTTCCCTCAAATCACTTCTTTTTAAAAAAAATTTTTTTTTTCCTTTTTTAAAGTACTCTCTATGCCCAGTGTGAGGCTCAAACTCACTTTTAACCTCAACTCTGAGGTTAAAAGTCACATACTCTACTGACTGAGCCAGCTAGGACACCCCTCAAACCACTTAAGTGCCAGTTACTATGCACTGAGGAGTAGAGATGCTCTTTCAAGAGTGACAAAGGGGAAACAGACGTCTATACCTCAAGTCATTGACAAAATGGAGGAACAAGTTGGATGGTGTAGCACAAAGAGGCAGTAAGACTTCCCTGGGCTAATCAGTGAAGACTTCCGATGGTGCTTGTTAGGCAGAAGAGAGACACAATAAAGTTAATTCCAAGTAAGACAGACAGATTATGGAAAGGCAAAGAGGCACAAATTTACATGCTGTATTTGGAACACTTCAAGAAGTTGAGCATGGCAGGGATGCGTTAAGAGCTGGAAGAGATGAGATCGAAGAGCCTTTTATACCATGCTGTGGAATGTAAAGTTGAAACTACAGAAAGTGAAAAACCATTTCCAGGCTTTGAAATAAATTAGGCTACTGTGAAGACTCAAACTAATTACGAGGTTCGAGCTGTAGCCTGGTGAACGGCTTACAGACAACCAAAATAACCTACGATCTGGAAGGACACTCCCAAACTAACTAAAAATAGGGAGGCCACTAGAGAACAACTTCATCAATACCACAGACTATCTGAGACAGAAGATGGGCTTGGGTAATTCTTTTCTCCAAAAAAGCATACTGAACTGAGGCAGGATAAGCCTGCTGTTTACCAGGAGAGCAAGAAGAAAGTTTCCAATCTACCAAAAAAAAAGGTCTTCCTTTTGCTTTAGGGGCTTAATCACATCAGTCAGCCATCTGACAATGGCTCAGGAAGACTGATAACTCTTTTTCTGCTAAGCATGTTGCTCAATTCAGCAGCTATACAATTCCAGCACTAAGCAGATACGACAAGCAAAAAAGAAGCAAGAGGATACCATCTACTCTCCTAACATAACATAAACCATTATTCAGCCTCATCAATGAAACCAAATCAAAGGGAAATGAAGTATTATTTAGAACTTCATATTTACTTTTCCAAGCTGACCTCCAGGTACAAGCCCCATTCCAAACATTCCGCCGCACACCCTGGTCACCCAGAATAAGACATCTCTGTGTCTGATGCCTGTTACGTCAACTGGAGTGCATTTGCACTCCATGTCACACAATAAATGCACAAACTACTTTCAAAACCCAACTTAAATGTCACTCCCTCGAAGCCACCCAAACTACATGCCTACACAACCTTTTAATACTTCCAAGCACTGTATATAATAGTGTAATACCTACTCCTCCCAAGTGAAATCTTTTAACAAACATTCACTAAATGCTTAGTCAATGACAGGTTTAGTGCTCGGTTCTAAAATTTTAAAATCTGAAGAATACAATCTGCTGCCTTTCAAAAGCTTCCCAACTACACTGAAACATAATGCCAACAGTAAATGCAGCAACAGGTATGTGTTTCAAGTGCTAGGGGAGTGCAGATAACATCAATGTGTGCTACAAGACTAGCTCACTCAATCTTCATTCTACCCTCTCCACCCCACCCCAAGAGTACCATCTTGCTCTGCAGAAACTAAAAACCCAAAACCAACATTGTTCAATTGTTCTCACAGCTGGGCTTCTGGGTACAATTTCAGACCTGTCAATGATACACTTTCATGGGTTACAGAAATCAAAAGTGAGGTGGAGATCTCTTAGTACCCCTTTACATTACTCTCTATTGGCAAACAAGCTGAGATATGAGATTTGTTTCAAAGTGGTGTTCCAGAATCCATTCTCTAATTCTCTGGATGTTGAGAAGCCAATTATAGTGGAGGCAAGATTGGACTCAAATTCCAACACCAGTCACCAGCTCCAAGTGTCAAGAGGTAGTTGAGGCAGCAACAAAGTGGCAAAAGCTTTCTAATACTTTTTTTTTTTTAGCTTTCTAATTCTTGATTGGAATCCATGAATCAAATTCTTAGTCAGTAATTACAATGGCACCATCAGAGATTACAGCTTCCCTAATAGGCCAGTTCTTAGAATTCTGGGAGTTTTACAGGGCAAGAAGACTATCAAACTGGAACACAAGAGGAAAAAATACTGCAGAATGAAACTAGAATCAGTACCCTGAAATTCCTTTTAATTATAAAAAGTTTCAAGTCCCTGAATTCAGAGTTGATAAATAATGAAACAGTTATCTGTCCAATACATGTAAGAGTTGAGCTCTACTGACTGCCTTAATTTATCCTGAGTTCTGGTCATGCTTCCCATTTCTTCCTAGGTCCAGTAATGATAGATATCCTGTACATAGTAACTGAAACCTTGCAAAAACTCAAAATCCTGTTATAGTCCTTCAAAAAGTATACTAGTAAACTTAGCTGGACTTGAACTCCAAACATCTCCTCTGATGGACAGCAGCTGAAACTTTTTGTTTCAGTTTTTTTTTTTTTTTGAAGATTTTATTTATTTATTTGACAGGCAGAGATCACAGGTAGGCAGAGAGGCAGGCAGAGAGAGAGGAGGAAGCAGGATCCCTACTGAGCAGAGAGCCTGATGCGGGGCTCGATCCCAGGACCCTGGAATCATGACCCGAGCCGAAGGCAGAGGCTTTAACCCACTGAGCCACCCAGGCGCCCCTTGTTTCAGTTCTTTTACCCTTGGCTAGGTTGCTTGCATTTCATTCCACACATGCATAGTTCAGGGTCAGCCTATAATACTGGCAAACTTTTACTGCAAAACTGGGAGCTCTAAAATAAAAACTAAATACATAGCTTTGCCTCTATTCTCCATAGCCTAATTAGTTTTTCCAGTCTCTAAGGTTGATGGCACAAGCCTCTTTCAACCTTCCTACACTCAGAAGTGGATGGTGGGTTGGTGTGTATGCATGTGTTAGGTGACTCGAATATTAAAAGGATTAGGTTAGTGTAACTGTGAATTTCATAGATCAGTAAATTAAAAAGACAGAAGAGACAGAATCAAAGACCCCCCCCAAAAAAAAACAAACCCCAACAACAACAAAAAAACAAACAGACAAAATGAAAGAAAAAGGGAAAAAGTAGTAGTATTGTAACTGATACTGATTTTACTGGCCAGTAACAAAACAACATTTTAAAAACAAAAATACTATTTTCAACTACCATTTAAAATTTTTTAAAAAATCTTAGAAACCTTGACATTTCACCAACTTATACATGAACACTAGGTTTACCTTCCTTTTCTTTCTTCACAACCCAGAAACAATTGGAGGGGGGAAAAAAACCAAAAAATTTTAAAAACCTAGTATTAGTCCTGGAACTACATCTCAGCACAAATAATCTATAAATAATACCACTCTGGGGTTGTTGTAGTGCTAAATGTAGATGCAGAAAGGAAGGAAAGGCGAGTATTGAAAATTCAAAAATTTGATACCCATCTTTTCCAACTCAATCTTATTATTGCCAACCCCAATTAAATCTACCCTAAAAAGTGAAAGCCATGAGAAGAAAACATGTTTTGAGGTTATTCACCCAAGTGTGCAGTTCTCAGAGATTTGTTTATGCACAGAAAACCTGCAAATTCTGTCATGTGGGGCAGGGAGGAGTGGGATTACCTATAGTCTACCCATAAATATAAAAGGCGGCACATATATTAGAAAAATTTCTATTACATGATTAAAATAGAAAATTTCAGTTATCTAAAATGCTAAATATTCATCTATAGAATTACCAATTTGAGAAATCTACTTCTATAAGTATACTACACTTTAAGTACCAGTATATGAAAAGTAGTTTTAAGAAACATCCTACAGGGTCACCTGGGTTTCTCAGTTGGTTAAGCCTCTGCCTTCAGCTCAGGTCTTGATCTCAGGGTCCTGGGATCGAGTCCCCCCATTGGGCTCCCTGCTCAGCAGAGAGTCCCCTTCTCCCTCTCCCTCTGCCTGCTGCTCCCCTTGCTTGTGCTCTAATAAAAAAAATAAAATCTTTATTTAAAAAATCCTATAAATCACATCTTTTGATCTAGTCTTCTATGACAGCAAAACTGTTTATATACAAATTGACAAAGAAATCCTCCAAACATGTTTTATATAAACTTCAATATGAACAAATTAAATCACAAATTCAACCATGAAACAAATACATTATTAACTCTTGGTTCTTACTAACTTACTTCAGGCCATAAACCCTCAAATTTGATAGCTATTGTGTAATAAAGAAGTTGAATGGCCTTTGTCTCTGCTTCTGGGAGGGAGTTTATAATCCTTGGAATTTCCCCAGTGATGAGGGTATCTTTGTTTATGATAACAAGATGGCTCAGGAAGGGGGCTGGTCACCAGAAAGACCAATCATTTGACTAATGTTGAGGCTTTGACAGGCGAGCTTCTGAGTAGGGAAAGAGGATTGGGGATGGAGTTCAGTCACATGGCCAATGATTCAATCAATCATGCCTACATGTGAAACAAATTCTGGACACCAAAACTCAGTAGCGCCTCCTGGTTGATAAACAACACACTAATGTGCTGGGAGGGCAATGTGCCCTGATTCCACAGGAAGGGATACAGAAGCTTTGTGTTTGGGACCATCGCATTCTGTCCTGTGTCTCTCCATTTGGCTCGTTCCAATCTGTTTGCTTTAAAATAAAACTGTAGGGACGCCTGGGTGGCTCAGTCGGTTAAGCGGCTGCCTTTGGCTCAGGTCATGATCCCAGCACCCTGGGATCCAGTCCCACATCGGGCTCCTTGCTCGCCGGGGAGCCTGCTTCTCCCTCTGCCTGCCACTCCATCTACCTGTGCTCGCGCTCTCTCTCTCTCTGACAAAAAATTAAATAAAATCTTTAAATAAATAAATAAATAAAATAAAACCGTAACCATAACAATAGCGCCTTCCTGAATTCCGAGTCATTCTAATAAATGATCACATCTCGGGGGGTTGTAAGACACCCTCCACCACCCCCATCCCACCGAAGATCTGTAACCAGTTGGTCAGAATTGTGGGTAGAATGGGGATTCAAATTCCTACTGGCATCTGAAATGGGAGCCGTCATGACTCTGGGTGGTTATGTCAAAATAGCACTGCAGTTTACCAAGTGATACCAGAATACCAAACTCCTAATGGAGCTTCCTCCATCATTTCTTATGCTTCTCTACGCTGAGATACAGAAGGAATGAAGCCATAGTACTTGTAGACTTTGTAACACATGCAATCCAAATCATGCAAGCCCCATTCCTTACAATTTCTGGCTCAGCAAATCAACCTCCAGAAAAATTATCTTAAAAAAAAGTTATTATAAGTAGTTGGAGAAAGTGGTATTAAATCCCAAAAATCTTTTTAAAATCTTTTGAAACATAAGTTTGTATAATACTGCATGAAGTGGGTCAGCAAACTTTTCCTGAAAAGAGCCAGAGTGTAAATATTTTAGGCTTTATAGGCCATATGGTGTCTGTCATAACTACTTAGCCATGTTATTGCAGAAGTGAAAACAGCGATAGCAAGATGTGAACAACAAAAAAAAATGCTATGTTCCAATAAAAATTTTTCAAAAAATGAGAGGACTGAATTTAGCCCACATGGATCATCATTTACTGATCCCTGACCTAATTTCTTCAAATAAACATTGAAATTCATGCAAGGCATCTGATGGCATGAAGCTCTAGTGTCATTCCAATAATTAACAGTCTGAAAAATAAGGTTAATACATTTTCTTAGGGGAAAAAAAACAAACAAACCTGAATTTATAGTAAAATACATACACACACATATTAATGACACAAGTCATATGTTACAAATCAAAATGTTACAAATCATATGATACAAATCAAATACATATATATATGTAGAAAGAATATAATGAGTAGATGACCAAAGCTATACCAGAAATCTTTGCTACATTTTTGAGTATTTTTATTTAACTTCAAATTTTTCAGATGTCTAAAACATAACCAAAATTCAACAATTCCTTCAACTCACATGGAAGCACATATTAAGTACCAGGCACTGTGATAGGAGCTAGAAGAGTCCCTGGTAGAATAACTCATTCTGAAACAAATGTTCATCCATACAGTAGTTAAAACAATTTTATTTTTGGTAACAGTAAGACAAAGTCTAGAGCCAAGACAAGGTTTAGTCCCTCAACTCCTACAAACAAACATTTATATGTTCTGCGCCATGTACTTACTGAGAAAACCTATTCTTTAATAGCACACATTTACTATAGCTTGTTCCTCTATAAACCCATCTTGTTAATAACTATTAAAGGAAGACTGTCTCATTAAACTCAGTTAATAAAAGATGTCCTCCATCCAAAGAGGAGATGAAGAAATGTACCCCAAAATGTTTGACTGTTGAATCTTAATATGTACAAGAAAAATGGCGGAAAGTTAGCAACTGGTTATATTGTATATCAGTCTTAAAATAACAAAGGTAAAGATAAAAAATACTATTTCATAATAGAACTTCGGCAGGAAGATTGAGGAATTTCTCATGATTTTAAGATATCCTACAATTTTGTAATACCCCCTAAATAATACAATTTTAGGGCACCTGGGTGGCTCCATCATCGGGCATCTGCCTTCGGCTCCAGTCATGATCCCAGAGTCCTGGGATAGAGCCGTGCATCAGGCTCCCTGCTCAGTGGGAAGCCAGCTTTCCCTTCTTCTCACACTCTCCCTGCTTGTGTTCCCTCTCTCACTGTGTCTGTCAAATAAATAAATAAAATCTTTAAAAAAAAAATACAATGTTGGGGAGCCTGGGTGGCTCAGTGGGTTAAAGCCTCTGCCTTCTGCTCAGGTTGTGATCCCAGGGTCCTGGGATTGAGCCCCACATCGGGCTCTCTGCTCAGCAAGGAGCCTGCTTCCCTTCCTCTCCCTCTCTGCCTGTCTCTCTGCCTACTTGTGATCTCTGTCAAATAAATAAATAAAATCTTTAAAAAAATAATAAAATAAAAATACAATTTTAATCCATATCATGAAGATGACAAGAAACTACCTCTACCGAATATTTACACAAATATAAAGTCATACCATATTTAGAACTGATTTACTGTATCATATGTATTAGTTTTCTAATGCTGCTGTAATAAACTACTACAAACTCAGTGGCTTAAAACAACAGAAATGTATTCAATTACAGTTTTTTTTTAATTTTTTTTTAAAGATTATATTTATTTGTCAGAGAGAGTGAGCACAGGCAGGCAGAGTGTCAGGCAGAGGCAGAGAGAGAAGCAGGCTCCCCACCAAGCAAGGAGCCCCATGTGGGACTCGATCCCAAGAAGCTGGGATCATGACCTGAGCAGAAGGCAGCCGCTCAATGGACTGAGCCACCGAGATGTCCCTCAATTACAGTTCTAAAGGCCAGAAACCCAAACTGAATTTTATAGAACTAAATGAAAGTGTCAAAAGGACCACGCTCCCTTGGAAAGTCTCAAGGGAGAATCTTTTTCCTTGCTTTTTCCAGCTTCTGGTATTCCTGGGCTTGTCACCACATCATTCTAATCTCTGTTCTTATATATAACCATTTTGATTTCTACTCTTCTATGTCACATTCTCTTCTGCCTCTTTTTTTATTTTTAAACACAGAGGATAAGCCCAAGGGTGTTGGAAGTGGGAGGGTGGTGTCAGAGGGAGAGAGAGAAAGAGAATCCCAAGCAGGCTCCAGGCCCAGAACAGAGCCCAACAGCAGCTTAATCTCACAACTGATCGAGATTGTGACCTAAGATGAAATCAAGAGTCAGACGCCCAACCAATTGAGCCCTGCAGGCACCCCTCTCCCTCCCTCTTATAAGGACATATATGATTACATTTATAACATGCCTGCATAATCCAGGATAATCTCCCCAGCTCAAGATCTTTAATTTACATTCTCAAAGTCCTGTCATATAAAGTAATGTATTTCTAGGGATTAAGACTTGGATACCTTTAAGGACTATTACTCAGCCTAGTACCATATGATTCATCTTAGAATATCAGATGAATATATAAATCCATTAGAATTCTGAATACAGGGGCACCTGGGTGGCTCAGTGGATTAAGCCCCTGCCTTCCGCTCAGGTCGTGATCCCAGGGCCCTGGGATTGAGCCCCATATCGGGCTCTCTGTTCAGCAGGGAGCCTGCTTCCCTCTCTCTCTCTGCCTGCCTCTCTGCCTACTTATGATCTCTGTCAAATAAATAAATAAAATCTTAAAAAAAAAGAACCCTGAATATATAAATCCATTAGAATTCTTAATATATTTTTCTCCATGGTAAATCAGTCAATCTTATGAGTATTACTGAATGCTCCCAGCCATTGAGTGCTAACTCAACATATCATACTTTCTCATTTATTTATTTTTTTACTTTTTTATTTTCATGCCTTTTCATTTTAAATGACACTCAACAATCTGCACTGTATCTTTCCACCTATTGGTTCAGGTTCTGATTAACAGTTTATAATCCTTAATAGCTAACAAAAAATATAGACATGATAGTACTAAAGATGACCCACGAGTACTAGATGAGTTTGCTAGAGTTATCTACTCTAAGTGTGTGGCATTAAGCTTTTGATTGGTGAGGCACCCATTCCAAACACATCCATCTCAAATACACAGATTACTAGCTATACTGTATAGCTACTAGCAAAACAACTAGATAAGAAATCAGGTTACCCCCATCCATGACATTCTAGTTTCAAAAAAGCTTTCAGTAACCTAGGTAACTAACTGCTTGAGTGACTCCATTTTTTCCTTCTGTACCCTAATCCCCACTCTGACACTTTAAATTCACCAAGAGTCATGATCCCAGAGATCACCAACAGACTGAACCCGCAAAACCCGAGCACACTCCACCCTCAGACCCTACAGCAGGCTCATGCTCCCTCCTTCCCTCTCTACTTGCAACCTTGATGTACAGCATTTATGTGGCCCTGGAGAGTGCCATTTCTCTTCAAGACCTGTAAATAACACATCTTGTTCTTTAAAGTTCCCTATTGGTTTTAGGAGGTGGTCCTGAATCATTAAGAGCCATGAGAGCTAGTCCAGCCAAAACAAGGGCCCCGGTGGCAGTAGTGGGAATATCTTTGGGGCTTGATAGGAGTAAATACAGGCCTGGGTGAGAGTCTAAGGCATTCTTAGCCAAGACCATCACAACAGCCTACCATTAAAAAAGTACTACAGGGATGCCTGGGTGGCTCAGTTGGTTGAGCGGCTGCCTTCGGCTTAGGTCATGGTCCCGGCATCCTGGGATCGAGTCCCACATCGGGCTCCTTGCTCGGCGGGGAGCCTGCTTCTCCTTCTGCCTGCCTCTCTGTCTGCCTGTGCTCGCTCTCTCTCTCTCTCTAACTAATAAATAAATAAAATCTTAAAAAAATAAAAATAAAAAATAAAAAAGTACTACAGACTGGAAGGTTTAAACAACAAAAATTTTCTCACGATTCTGGAGGCTAGAAATCTAAGATCAACATGTCAGCAGGGTCCTAAAAGACTCTGTCCTTGACTTGTAAAAGGCTCTCTTCTCTGTGTGTCTTCACATGGTTTTTCTTCTGTGTGTGTCTATGTCCTAATCGTCTCCTCTTATAAGGACACCAATCAGGGGCACCTGGCTGTCTCAGTCGGTTGAGTGTCCAACTCTTGGTTTCTGCTCAGGTCATGATCTCATGGTCTTGGGACCGAGCCCCTAAGTTGGGCTCCCTGCTCAGCACAGTCTGCTTTGGGTTCTCTCTCCTTCTGCTCCTCTCCCCACTCGCTGGCTCTCTCCCTCTCTCAAATAAATAAAATCTTAAAAAAAAAAAAAGGACACCAACTCTAGTGGATAAGGGGCCACTCAGTGATCCCATTCTAACTTAATTACTTCTTTAAAAACCCTATCACCAAAAACAGCCACATTCTGAGTTATTAGAAATTAGGACTTCAACATATGCATTCTGGGGGAACACAATTCAGCTGATAACAAGTGCCAAAGAAAAGCATGCTTAATCTTAAAACTCATGAAATATCTTTAAGAAACTGGCTGAGGAAACCTAAAATAAATACCAACAGGACATTAGGGATCGCAGAAATCCTGTAATATTGTGGTAAGTTCAACAAAAGTAACATTAAAGTCAGTAAGGATGGACGAAGAATTGTACAACAAAGAGCCAGGAAAAACTACAGGTGAAGATACATGACAAATCTGGGAGATTTTTTTTTAATGGAAGCATAATGACCAGTAAATGACATTGAGAATACATATCAAAAACTAAACCATAATAACCCCATAATGCAATGGTTCTCCAACTATGGTCCAAAATTCCCAGGGTCCCCAACATTCCGCCTTTTCTAAACTATGTATCTGTGGAAAGCCAGACTTTCTTCATATATTTCAACCAAAACAACAAATCACAACAGATTAAATGCAAAAACGGGTATGAGAATCCAGTTGTCTTTCACTAAACAAAACATTAAAAAGATTTGCAGAAATGTAAAAACAATACCACTCTTCTCACAAATCTTTTTGCTTTGGTAAGAGTTATTTTTCATTAAAATGTTATTTGTATTAACATGTAATGGCTGTGTTTATTGTTAAGTAAGTTAATAAGTACTTTAAAATTTAAGTTTTAATTTCTGATATAATACTGGAAGATCTTCCCATATAAACCAAAAACCCTTGCATTCTCAATAATTTTAGATGTTAAGTGTGCCTGAGAACGGAAAGTGTGAGAACTCAGAGAATTGACCCTGTTAGCACCTATACTACAGGAACTTACTCTACCTTCCCAGTGCCTGGACAAACTGTATCTGCCTACTTAGTCAAACCTAGGGTTTACCAATGATTAAAAAAAGTATTTTTGTAATGATAAATCCATCAACAGTACTTACAAACCTAAATAAGTAGAATATTATGTTAATAACATAGCTCCAGAATACATTAAAAATGATAAATATTGAAGGAGAAATAGAATACATAAAAAACTAGAGTCAGAGATACAACATACCTTCCTCGACAATTAAAACAAGAAGAAAATCAGCATGTATACAGAAGAATTGAACAATATTATCAACCAACTTGACCTGATGAGTTTACAGAACAGTTCATCCAACTACAACAAAAATATACATTCTTCTCAAGTGCACACAAAACATTTACCAAGAGAGACTACATTCTGGGTTATAAAATAATTTATAATAAATTTGAAAGGAATCATATCATATAGCATTTTCTTACTACTGCAGAGTTAAATTAGAAATCAACAGCAGAGAGATCCTTTGAAAATCTTGAAATATTTCCAAATAGCCCCTGGGCCAGAGAAGAAACCAAAAAGGAAAATTAGGATTATTTCAAGCTGAATGAAAATGAAAGTACAACATACCTAAATTTGAGATATAGATAACACATTATTTCAAGGGAAAATTACAGGCCTAAAACACCTGTATAAGGAAAAGATAAAGGCTCTCAGACCTCAGTTTTTACTTTAAGAAAGTATAAAATAAGTAAATTAATTCCAAGGAAAGGGAAAGATGAAATAATCAACTATAAAAATAAAAGTCAACACAATAGAAGAGAAAAACAGTACAGAAAATTAATGAAACCAAAGGCTGAGAACTTTTTTAGATCAATAAAACTGATAAACTAGCCATACTAATCATTTAAAAGGAGAAAAGACACCAATTAAGAATATAAAGAATGAGACATGTGACATCACTATAGATTCTTCAAATATTAAAAGAATAAGGGAATGTTATTAACACTCTATGCAAATAAATGTAACAACATAGGTGAAACGGCCAAATTCCTGGAAAACTACAAAGCTTACTCAAGAAGAAACAGATAAAGAGAACTGCCCTGTATCTACTAAAGACATTAAATATAATGTCTAAACAGGGTGCTAAAACCACCCTGCCAAGAAAAATCCCAGGCCCAGATGGCCTCACTGGTGAATTCTAACAAACATTTAAAAGGTAACAAGTATCAATTCAACAGATACTCTTCCATAGAAGTGAAGAGGAGGGAATACTACTGTCCAACATATTTGTAAAGCCAGCATTACAGTGACACCAAAACCAGATAAAGACATTACAGTAACTCTCAGGAGCACAGAAGCAAAAGTTCTTAACAAAATTTTAGCAAGTGAAGTCTAACAATCGATGAAATGGAGAACACATCACAGTCACATGGAGTTTATCCCTGGAAGGCAAGGCTAGTTTAACATTCCAAAAAAAAAAAAAAAAAGTCATGTCAAAAGACACAGAAAAAGCATTTGACAAAATCCATCATCCACTCCTGGTAGGAGCTCTCAGCAAACTGCACCTAGAAGGCAACATCCTCAGTCTCATAAAGCATATTTCTGAAAAACCTGTAATACACATAATAGTGATAAACTAAGTGCTTTCTTACTAAAATAAAAAGAACAATGTCCACTTTCACTGCTCCTACTCAACATTTTCTTGAAGCATCAAACTAGTGCAGTAAGGCAAAGAAGAAAAAAAAAGGGAACAGAAAGGAAAGAAAAGAAGGAAGGACCATGGAGGGGGAAGAGAGCCGAGGAGAGGTGAGGTAAGAAGAGAAAGTGAAGAAGCAAAACTAAAATTGTATTTATATAATCCTCTATGTAGAAAATCCAATGAAACCTGTACAATAGCTACCATAACTATTAAGTGACTTTAACAAGGATACAAAATAAGTATATATATATATAAATTTGATTTCTCTACATGCAAGCAAAAAATGAACAATCAAGCTAAGGCTATTTTAAAAAATACCATTTACAACAGCATAAAAATATGATATACTTTGGAATAAATCTGACAAAAAATGAGCAACCCTTAAAACACTACAAACTACGGAGCCACATGAAAAGATGCTCGACATCATTAATAATCACCAGGGAAATGGAAACTAAAACCGCAGTATTAAAATGGCTAAAACACTCAATTGAATAACTGAAACTAAAAGGACTGACCATATCAAGTGCTGGGGCGGGGGGTGGGAGTGAGGCAACTAAAACTTTCATACAGTGCTAGGAGGAAGATGAAATGGTATAGTCATTTTGGAAAATAATTCAGGCAGAGATTTAGTTATAAAGTTAAAGAGACATCTACCACATACCCTATCTACCATTCCACTCAAGAGGTATTTAATTTACCAAAGAGAAATAAAAACATAGGGCCATATAAAGACTTGTACACTAATGTTCACAGAAGTTTTATCTGTAATAGACAAAACCCCAAAACAATCCAAATATTCATCAACATGTCAATGGATTTTTTTTAAAGTGTAGCAATGGAGTAGTACTCAGCAATAAAAAAAGGAGTGAAATATTTTTACACACAATAACATGGATTAATCTCAAAATAATTATGCTAGAAAAAGACAAAAAAACAGTATATAGAATATAGTTCTATTTATATAAAATTCTAGAAAATACAAACTAATCCATAGTGACAGAGAATCTGAGAACAGTCTACGGCCATACCACCCTGAACGCGCCCGATCTCATCTGATCTCGGAAGCTAAGCAGGGTCGGGCCTGGTTAGTACTTGGATGGGAGAATCTGAGAACAGGGGACAGAGAGGTAGGATAACAAAGAAGGCTGAAAAAATTGGGGGGTGAGGTATGTTCGTTATCTTGAATGATAGTCTCCAGGATAGTATGTGTATCAAAATTTATAAAATTGTATGCTTTAATTATGTGCAATTTATTTTACCTCAAAAAAAGGCTTTAACAGTAGGATAACTGGTAATGATTATACAACAGTATGAATACCAATTAACTACACTAAAAAATGGTTAAAATGATAAATTTCATGTTATGTATATTTTATCACAAAAACAAAATTAAAAAAAAAAAGAGTAGGTATACTGAACTCAAAGCTAAACCTAAAATAACTACAGTCATTAAGATGAGTAAAGAATCCATATTTCTAGGCATCTACTTCTTTGACTATGTGGCTTCTATTCTGCAAGCTGCTTAAATGTGAATGTAAACCAATTCACAAGCTGTTACCTGTGAGATATGATTGATGGAAGACTCCATTCTCCGAAGCTGAGAGGCTTGGATATCCAGCAATTGGAGGACATTGTTAGCCAATGCATTTATCTGATAAGCAACACTAGCTAGGGATTGGGTTGTGTAGGCTTTGGTCTCTTCTAAAGCTTTTCTCTTGTCTGCAGCCTGAAAATAAGAACAAAAAAAAAACCAATACGTACTTATGTTAATATTCATTAAACATATGTTCTATAGAAAGGCAAAGTTATAATTACATTTTTTTAATGGAAAGACCCAATAAAATAAAAAAACTTAACAGGTAAGTCTGATGATACTTTCAGGACACTGGTGAGGCCATAGCAGAAATCCTATCTGCCCAGTGGGACCCACTGCCTCTTGAGTGGCCAATCCACTGAGGTCCACCAAAGGAGCCACCAAGTGACTGTCATCAGAGACATACATTACAGTTGGTTCTGAGTCACCTAAAGCCTCTCAAACCACCAATTTATCACATTACGTCTTTAGGACCTTATGCCAGCCCCACGCTCCCAACCCACTGTTGACAATTTAGCTAAACCACTCTATAATACTGCTGCCTCAGCATGCACTTTGTGTGGCTAAGAGGCCTACAGAGGCCTTCAATTGACACTACCTCCTCCCAAAAGATAAACAGCCCTCAAGGTCACAAGTAAATGTAAGTTCCAGATATTATTCCCCAAAACCCCCTTGTGATAAACAATCTCTCCGGTCTCTCAGCTCCTTCCCCTATTGTGCCCCTTAGATAAGACCACTTTGGAGCTTATCAAAACCCTATTTATAGTTTTTGGTTTGAACAGGCCAATACAGAATTAGCCTGGAAAACCCAGAGCACTGTACCTGAGGACCCTAATGAAAGCATGTACCCCAAGTCCTGCTGCTCACTGCCTGCCCACATCCTGCACTGAACTCCCTGTGTCCCCTGGAGACATCATACTGTGTACCCCCAGGACCTGTAATAAACTTCTCTATTCCACTTTCCCTTGCAGTCTTTTATTGAACCTTGGCTCACCATCCAGAGGCTCTACTTAACAAATGTTAACAAAAAAATCCCAACACCTACCAACAATGACATAGATTAAATCCATTCCATCTTATATTCCCGTTTACATTAATCAACATCGGAACTCCAACCTCCCTGTTATCCATTATAACCACATCTCTCATCTCCACAAAAACTACTGTGAAATTTATAAAGCAAACCTTTACCACTTGTTCTTCCCAAAGTCCTGTACATAACTCAGAATTCAGGTGGTGAGAAAAGTTCAAAGGCTAAGTTCAAAGCAAAGCTCAGAACAAAGTTCAAAAAAAAAGTGATAAACTCTATGTAGGGGGATCACAAATAAAAGGGTAAATATCATTAATATATAATCTAAAAATGAAAAAGACCAAGAATCAATAAAGAAAAAAGAGGTCTAACAGTTCACAAAAAAGGCAATACAATCATTTTTAACCATTTGAAAAGATATTCAACCTCATTCATTTTTTTTTTAATATTTTATTTATTTATTTGTCAGAGAGAGAAAGAGACCACAAGCAGAGGGAGGGGCAGAGGGAGAAGGAGAAGCAGGCTCCCTGGTGAGCAAAGAGCCCATGCGAGACTCAATCCCAGGACCCTGGGATCATGACCTGAGCCACCCAGACGTCCTGACCTCATTCACTTTAAAAAAAGAAATGCAGGGGTACCTGGGTGGCTCAGTTGGTTAAGCGTCTGCCTCCGGCTCAGGTTATGATCCCAGGGTCCTGGAATAGAACCCTGCATTGGGCTCCTTGCTACCAGGGAGCCTGCTTCTCCCTCTCTCTCTGCCCCTCCCTCTGCTTGTGGTCTCTTTCTCTCTCTCTCTCAAATGAATAAAATCAGAAAGGAAGAAAGAAAGGGGGGAGGGAGGGAGGAAGGAAGAAAACAAAAGAAATGCAGGGGTGCCTGAGTGGCTCATCGGTTAAGTGTTTGCCTTCGGCTCAGGTCATGATCTCCAGGGTCCTGGGATAGAACCCTGCATCGGGACCCCTGCTTAGTGGGGGAAGCTGCTTCTCCTTCTCCCTCTGTAGCTCCCCCTGCTCGTGCTCGCTCTCTTTCTCACACACACAAACACACACACACACACACTCTCTCTCTCCCTTAAATAAATAAATAACAAAAAATAATTACATTTAGGGACACCCAGGTGGCTCAGTCAGTTGAGCATTCAGCTCAGGTTATGAGCTCATGGCCCTGGTACGGAGCCCCACATTAAGCTCCCTGCTCAACAGGGTGCCTGCTTCTCTTTCTCCCTCAGTTCCTCCCCCTCACTCATGTGCTAATGGATAAATAAATTCTTTAAAAAAAAAAAAAAAACTAAAAAATAATTACATTTAAGGTGAGGGGTTAAGCAGGTTAGAGGGAGCATAGCTAACATTCTTTAAACATACCTTGTTTTATTATATATTTGTCTTTAGAACTACGCAAATAGGGACGCCTGGGTGGCTCAGTTGGTTAAGCGGCTGCCTTCAGCTCAGGTCATGATTCCAGTGTCCTGGGATCGAGTCCCACATCGGGCTCCTTGCTCGGCAGGGAGCCTGCTTCTCCCTCTGCCTCTCTGCCTGTGCTCACTCTCTCTCTCTAACTAATAAATAAATAAAATCTTTAAAAAAAAGAAAAAAGAACTACGCAAATAATTTATACAATTATGCAACAAAATTAAATTTTTAAAAATTACCCAAAATTAAATATAAAATCAATCAAATGGGCCTGTGTATCCAATTAGTGGCTTAACCAAAGAGGAAATTTTAAAAAAGGGACATCAAAGCACAGTAATTTGATTGTTCTTTGTTTTGGGGTTTTTTTTAGAGGGGGTCAGGGAGGGGAAAAGGGAGAGAAAATTAAGCCGGCTCCACACCCAGTGTGGAGCAATGAGGGGCTCATCTCACCACCCTGAGGTCATAACCTGAGCAAAAATCAAGAGCTGGACACTTACTGACTGAGCTATCTAGGTGCCTCTTGACTGTTCATTCTTTTTTTTTTTTTTTTTGATTGTTCATTCTTAATCGGATTTATCTTTAAGACAACGATAATTCAAAGAGAGGGGAAAAAAACCCTGAAACTATTTTTTTTTAAGATTTTACTTATTTATTTGACAGAGACAGCGAGAGAGAAAACACAAGCAGGAGTGGGAGAGGGAGAAGCAGGCCTCCAGCTGAGCAGAGAGCCCCATGTAGGGCTTGATCCCAGGACCCTGGAATCGTGACCTGAGCCAAAGGCAGACATCCAATGACTGAGCCACCCCAAATTATCCTTTCCTTCAATGAATTGTCTTGGAACTTACTCAAAAATCAATTGACTGCATAGATGTGGGTCATTTCAGGGCTCTCTTCTGGGTTCCATTGTTAAATGGATGATCCTCATCTAGTACTATACTGAATTGATTACTAGCTTTAGTTAACACCTTTTTTCCTTTTTCAAGATTTTATTTGTTTACTGGACAGAAAGAGAGACAGTGAGAGAGGGAACACAAGCAGAGGAAGTGGGAGAGAGAGAAGCAAGCTTCTAGCCAAGCAGGCAGCCCGATGCTGGGCTCAATCCCAGAACCCTGAGATCATGACCTGAGCTGAAGGCAAGAGGCTTAACCAACTGAGCCACCCAGGCGCCCCGCTTTAGTAACTCTTGAAGACAGGTAGTGAAGTCCCCAGATTTTTCTTTTTCAAGACTGTCTTAGGTATTTTTAAGGTTTTTGTGCTTTCGTGTAATTTTAGAATCAGTATGTCAACTTCCACAGAAGAGCCTGCTGAAAATTTGAGTGGAATTACACTGAATCTATAAATCAATTTGGAGAAAACTGCCATTTAACAATACTGCATCTTCCTGTTGTGACCACAATAACCCCCTCCTATTATTTAGGTCTAAAGACCTAATTGCTGAGAGAATTTAAAGTTTTTGTGTACCGGGGCGCCTGGGTGGCTCAGTGGGTTAAAGCCTCTACCTTCAGCTCAGGTCATGATCCCAGGGTCCTGGATTGAGCCCCACATCCGGCTCTCTACTCAGCAGGGAGCCTGCTTCCCTTCCTCTCTCTCGGCCTACCTCTCTGCCTACTTGTGATCTCTGTCAAATAAATAAAATCTTTAAAGTTTTTGTGTACCAACTGCAAACATTTTGTTAAATTTATCCCTATATATTTCATATTTTTGATGCTATCATGAATGGTACTGTTTTTATCATTTCAATTGCAACTGCAAGCTTATAGAAGTACAACTGATTTTTGAATACTGACCTTATAATCCTACAACACTGCTATATTATTCGCTGCAGTTGCTTTTTTGTAGATTTCTTGGGCTTTCATACAGAGACAATCACTAAAGATGATTTTACTTCTTACTTTCCAATCTGTATACCTTCCATTTTTTCTTGCTTTACTGAACTGGTTTTTCGGGCATCTGACTTTTATGAAGGTATATGCCCTTTTGAACCTAATGAAGTACTTCTATTCTTAGTATATTTACCAAATTAAGCAGATTCAATCTTGAGTGATACTTGGTTATTTTCAGTCATCCACTAAATTTTAGAGTTTCATGTACCTTTTTGTTTTTAGTCTACACATTGCACACTTTTCTTTCACAAGAGTAGGAAAGACTAGCTTTGCACTAAAATCTAGTCTCCCTTCCTCTAGAGCACAGAATTATACTTTATTTTCCAGCTTCCCTAATCACATGGTCATAAACCTAAATATTATCAATGGAATGATAGAGTTGAAATGAGTGCCACTTACAGGCCCAGACATAAAACCTCCCATGAAAGTTCTAATGCAATCCTTGAAGTAAAATGTAGTCCTACCAAAACAATAGAGTTATATTAAACAAAATATTTTACAGTTTCCATTTTTAATTTATATTTAAAATAACTAAGTGAAATTTAAAAATTCACACTAGCGGGACATCTGGGTGGCTCAGTTGGTTAAGCAACTGCCTTCTGCTCAGGTCACAATCCCGGAGTCCCGGGATCGAGTCCCGCATCGAGCTCCCAGCTCCACGGGAAGTCTGCTTCTCCCTATGACCTCACCTCTCATGGTCTCTCTCACGGTCTCTCAAATAAATAAATAAAAATCTTTAAAAAAAAATCTTAAAAAAAAAAATTCACACTAGCCACATTTTAAAAAGTGCCCAATACCCACATGTGGATTGCAGCTACTTTACTGAAAACAGTTATCGTTATTTTCCTCTACAGGCCACTAAATTTAAAAGTAAAGTCTACACAAGAATTGCTGCTGTTGTTTATTTCAGTCTAAGCTTAGTATCCAATAGTTAGTCTCCCTCCTTTTTTTAATACTTTAACTGAAACTACCAACAGCTTTAGTATGTTCCAAGGATCATACAAAATGGATTATAAACTACAAGACAAATAGCCAGCATTTCTTCAAGAAGCTAAAACAGACATTGCTAATTATAGCAGTCTTCTCTGTAAAGTCTAAAAACTCTTAACTAATCACTCCAGGAGTTGACATGTGATAGGAAACCATTTGCGACCCCTGCCTTATGCCATTGATGAAGTTTGCTTAAAATAGAAATAAACATGTTCAATTTTAAAAGAAAAAGTTAATTATTTAAAAGAGCTAAACTCAAATAAACAATGTAGCCAAGAACTAAACAGGAAATTCCTTAGATAACTGAATTTTATGAACAGCCCATACATAAAACTAGCTGTCGTCTTCTTTCCTCCTCTACCTGTGGAAACCAAGCTTCACTGAGTCAGGATCTGCTAGCTGGAGTAAAGAACATTTTCTTTCTTTCTTTCTTTTTTTTTTCTTTGAAGATTTTTAATTTATTTATTTGAGAGAGTAGCTGAGAGAGAGAGACAGAGAATGAGCTTGGTGGGGGTGGGTGTGAGATGCAGAGGGAGACAGAGAAGCAGACTCCCTGCTGAGCAGGAAGGCTGATGCAGGGCTTGATCCTAGGACTATGGAATCAGGACCTGAGCTGAAGGCAGACACTTACCCGACTGAGCCACCTGGCGCCGCAAGAACATTTCTATATAATACCTATACTTATAAGTCCTTTTCTTGCCCTTCAAGGTGTCTACAAAGGCAGAGTGTTCGTTATTTTTCCACTCCCTTAAGTGTAAATTTCTAGCTATAAGCAATCTCTCTCATATCTATACATTTACCTTTTAACAATATTTCCTTTCCCTCATTCTCTCAACCTTCATCTCTCTTTTTTTTTTTAATTATTTATTTATTTATTTGACAGACAGCTACTTTACTGAAAACAGTTACAAGCAGGCAGAGAGGCAGGCAGAGAGAGCGGGGGAAGCAGGCTCCCTGCTGAGCAGAGAGCCCGATGTGGGGCTTGATCCCAGGACCCTGGGACCATGACCTGAGCCAAAGGCAGAGGCTTTAAACACTGAGCCACCCAGGCGCCCCTCAACATTCATCTCTTACCAGAGCAATTATCTTTCTCCTTCTACCTCATGTAAACACTTGAATCCTAAAAGAGACAGAGAACATCCTGACTATGCTTAAAAACTAATGCACTTTTTAAAGATTTATTTATTTGAGAAAAAGAGCGTGCATGTGCGAGAAAGAGAGAGAGAGAATGAGCAGGGGGAGGGACAGCCGGAGAAGCAGACTCCCTGCTGAACAGGGAGCCTGACTCAGGGCTCAATCCCAGACTCTGGGATCATAACCTGAGCCAAAGGCAGACGCTTAGCCAGCAAACACCACAACTAATGCATTCTAACTGAAAACAAATATTATATAGTTTTTTTTTAATTTCTGCCTGCTTTTTAATAGAAAAATACAGAAAAAGAAAAAATTTAAATGAAAAATGAAAAAAAAACATATCATGGTCCTATCATTCAAACAGAACATGTTAACATGTTGGTGTATTTTCTTCCAAGTCTCTCCAGTATGTGTTTGTATGAAAAATGTAAAAACTGACATTATATTCTACAGTTAATGTCCTGCTTTTTTCATTAAATATACCATGAGCATTTCTCCATGTGCTAATATTACTTAGCATCTTTTTCAAAAAGCAATTTTCAATAGCTTTCACGGTTATGGCAGTAACCTGTCTGTTGCCTACCACCTCATTTTAAATCCTCTAATATAAAGAACCTGATTTTAATGAGGGCATCAACATATTGAGCCCTGTTAAAAAAAACAAATTCAAATCTAATTTCTTCTAAATGACCAAACAAGAGATGGCATTATTTAGTAGTTGTAGGCATTCAGAGGAAAACATGTACAGTGACTTATGAATAAATATTGCCTACCTTTCCCCGTGAATGGTAAAGTATATGCAAGTAGAAAGAATAATATGATAATCCCATATACCTGTCTTTCTATTTCAGTAAATATCATATTTAGCTTTATAAATTCATATTTTAGGGGCCCCCGGATGGCTCACTCAGTTAGGCATCCAACTCTTGGTTTCAGCTCAGCCAGCTCATGATTGTTGTGAGGTTGTGAGGTCAAGCGCTGCATCAGGTTCCACACTGGGCATGGAGCTTGCTTAAGATTCTCTTTCCCTTGGCCCCCTTTGCCTGCCCCCACCTTTAAAAAATTTACATTTTACTTGGTTTTATAAGGCTGCAAAAAATTTTTTTAATTTAAATACCGGCTCCACACCCAACATGGGGCTTGAACTCAGTACCCTGAGATCAAGACTCACATGCTCCACTGACTAAGCCAGCCACACGCCCTTGCCTGCAAAATTTTATATCTGGAATACATTAAAAATTAATTTTCACTTATTTTTTAAATAAACTCAGAATGTTTTTCTTAGAAAGCATCTTGGAGTGCCTGTCTGTCTCAGTCAGTAGAGAGAGTGACTCTTGATCTCAGAGTCATGAGTTTGAGCCCTGTGTTGGGCATGAAGCCCACTTAAAATTTAAAAAAATAAATTAAAAAGGGGCACCTGGCTGGCTTAGTCAGTGAAGCATACAACTCTTGTCCTCAGGGTGGTAAGTTCAAGTCCCACACTGTGTAGTGATTACTTAAAAATAATAAAAGATCTTTAATTTTTTTTAAAAAAGTATCTTAAAAATTAAATACCCATTTTAATAGACAATTTTAGTCACAGGAAATAAATAACAAAACACCAATATTGGCATTTTCATCTAGCTCTACCTTAAATCTGTTTTCCTCAAACGGCACCGATGACTTACTAAATGTGCTTATTTATACATTTTACAAGTTCAATAAAATTATTCAGTTTCTTCCAACTCTTCACAGTAACACTTTAGCTATATAATTAAGCTCCAAATATCAACCTATAGGCTAACATTAAAAATGCCATCGTAAGTTAGGGCCCTACTTTATTAAAAGATGTCCTGTATGTAAAACAGACCCCAGACCCAGAACATATGCTATAACATTGGCTGGTATAACTCTTCAAAAAAATATTATGACTTGAATTACAATATTCTCTTTCTCACTTTGAACCCTTCCTTAAAGTCTGCCAAGAGGGCTTAAAGATAGTTTGATTTCTTTGAAAAAGAGTAACTTCTCTCCACCCTAATTGCAAGTGGCTTAATGACCCTACTTAGGTAACAAACAGGGGTCTCATGTGCATTTAAGAAAAGTTTTCTGCTGGGATGCCTGGGTGGCTCAGTTGGTTAAGCGGCTGCCTTCGGCTCAGGTCATGATCCCAGCGTCCTGGGATCGAGTCCCACATCGGGCTCCTTGCTCGGCAGGGAGCCTGCTTCTCCCTCTGCCTCTACCTGCCTCTCTGTCTGCCTGTGCTCGCTCTAACAAATAAATAAATAAAATCTTAAAAAAAAAAAAAAAGTTTTCTGCTACCTTGCTTTTGTGTCTTTACTTTTCTCCCCCTTTCTAGAAATGTCACATCATATCTTTTAATAACTTTTTTCTTTTTCTTTTATTTTTTTTCCTAAAGATTTTATTTGTCAGAGAGCGAGCGAGAGAGAGAGAGAGAACAAGCACAGGCAGACAGAGTAGCAGGCAGAGGCAGAGGGAGAAGCAGGCTCCCTGCCGAGCAAGAAGCCGATGTGGGACTCGATCCCAGGACACTGGGATCACGACCCGAGCCGAAGGCAGCCGCTTAACCAACTGAGCCACCCAGGCGTCCCTTTTTCTTTTAATAACTTTAAGCTGACCTCTAATCCAAACCTCCCAGAAACTTTTTCAAAGTCAGTATTTTTCCCACAGAATATTTTACAAGTTTATATAAGGCTTTTCCAATTACTTTATGGAAGCAATTTCATGACAATCCATTAAAAAACAACCTAAATCTACAAAAAAAAAATACTCTATTTCAGTGACTTTAACAAACCAGCTACAGTTAGATGCACCACTTTTATGTAACACTAAGAAAAAAACCTGCCAATTGTGTCAGAACGCTTTCTTATGAAGAATTACATTATAATTACAGGAAATACTTTTTCATACTTATCTAGATGGTCACTTTATGTCAGTGTTAATCATAAAGAAAGTAATAAAATCTGCTAGAAAATTCATATTCAAAGTTATCCAAATTCCAGAAACAAACAAACAAAAAACCCTTTTTTAAGGGGGGAGAGAGGCAGAAGGGAGAAGGAGAGTTGTTTTTTTTAAGGTTTTATTTATTTGAGAGCGAGAAAGAGGGTGTACAGGCAGGTGACGGGAAGAGGAAGAAGCAAACTCCCACTGAGCACAGAGCGCAACACAGGGCTCAATCCCAAGACCTCAAGATCATGACCTGAGTCAAAATCAAGAGTCAGATGTTTAACCAACTGAGCCACCCAGGCGTCTCCCCAAAAAAACTCTGTATCATTTGTATGATTCAAAATCTACCCAAAGATTTGTCAAAGCTATTGTCATGTCTACCTAGTTTCCTTAAAACTAAAATAACCTTTACCCTTCAACCCTGACATTTTACGTTCAAAACACAGATATTATCTTAAAAATCCAAACCGGGGCTCCTGGGTGGCTCAGTGAGCTAAAGCCTCTGCCTTCAGCTCGGGTCATGATCTCAGGGTCCTGGGATTGAGCCTCACATCGGGCTCTTTGCTCGGCGGGGAGCCTGCTTCCTCCTCTCTCTCTGCCTGCCTCTCCACCTACTTGTGATCTCTGTCAAATAAATAAATAAATAAAATCTTAAAAAAAAATCCAAACCAACTGGGGCACTTGGCACTTGGTTTGGCATCCAACTCTTGATTTTGACTCAGGACCTGGTCACAGGTTATTGGGCTCTAACCTGAGAGTCTGCTTGAGATTCTCTCTGTCCCTCTGTCCCTCCCCCTGCTTGTGCTCATGAACTCTTTCTCAAATAAATAAATCTTTCTTGTAATTATATAGATAATAATAATAATAATAATAATAAAAACCAAACCAGCTGTCTTACAGAAAGTCCTATAAACTGGATTTGTCTGATTATTTCCTTATGACTAGATTCTGATTAAATAAAGTGGCAGGAATACTATTAAGTGGTGCTGTGAACTTTCTACCGCAGGTGACACAGTATCTTTTAAGGTAAGGCTCTATCATTATTTCCAGAATTTTCTTCCAAGCTGCTAACACCAATTCTGTACATTTTGATGCTAGTGCTAACTTAATCCCCCCCCAAAACTGTCTTAAGGCAAAACCCAGGACTCTATTCTTTCCTCAAATGGTCCATAAATGATCTATTAACAGGTTACAATAACCAAGTTAAACCTCCAGCAAAAAACAACCAAGTTCACACAAGTACGAGGACTACTCCTCTGGCTGGCAGCTTTTTAATTGTAAAATGCATCTCAAATTCAGAAATGTTAAAATGAAGGGGTGAGGAGGAAGTTTCTTAGAATTGATTATATATACAGTATATAAGGAACACTTCTTGGTCTAGGGGCCCTGTATTTTTTTTTTTTCCTCTTAAAGATTTTAATTCATTCATTTGTGAGGGAGAGAGCACCAGCAGGGTAAAGGGCTAGAGGGAGAAGGAGAAGCAGACTCCCCACTGAGCAAAGAGCCTTCTAAGGGCCCTTAAAAAAAAAAAAAAAAGTTAATGCTAATAGGAAGAATTTAAAATGTCAAGTTTAAAAAAATAAATAAAATGTCAAGTTTTAACACCTATAACAGGAAGAGTTTTATATACCATAAAGTACATAAAACATCTACTTTGCTGAAGGCCAACCTAAGGTTTGGTTGGTTTGAAACCTGAGAAACTTTCCAGGAGGAATCCATAATCATTTTGTGTAGAGGAATGAGAAGATGAAGGGAGGAAAAGAGCACACAGGCCAAATGCTGGTTCATACTGACAAATAAACCTATTAAGCATGGAGTCATGAGGATTAGGGTACGCATATACTCAATACCCAGCTAGTACTGAAAGGATATAATTTTCTCCAACACAATTCCCATTTCAAAAAAAAGTGAAAAACAAAAAGAAATCCTACCAGGTTATGGCAAATATCCAGCAAAAAGAACAAACTGTTTGCATAACAATTCAGGTTGAAACCTAGTTATTGTAAGCTTTAGAACAGCTCCTCCTACCATCTCCCACTTAAGCAACTGTGAACAGGCCAATGAGCTTATAGCAAAATCTAGCTTCCAACAAAAGTCTCACTCCCCTTGCTTAAGCTCTGTCAAATAAATAAAATCTTAAAAAAAAAAAAAAGACATTTTTAAAAACAGGCTTAATGGAAGAACTGTAAGAACTCAGTTTTCAAAAGAGCAACTACTTTTTTTAAAAGACTTTATTTATTTGAGAGAGAGAAAGAGAGTGAGCACAAGAGAACACAAGCAGGGGAGAGAGAGGAGGAGGAGGGTTCATGGAGAAGGGCTCAATTTTAGAATCCTGGGATCATGACCCAAACTGTGCAGCTTAACCAACTGAGCCACCCAGGTGCCCAAAGAGGAACTACACTTAAACACAAAATTAGTTACACACTTAAGTACTACTACCAGAATATATTCCATACTTAGGTCCAAGACACTAGCTTCCTTTCATTAACTCCATGTTAACTAATTATATTCTCATATGATCTTCTTTCTTCTTAGAAGAATTACATTGAGAGGGGTGGTGAGTGGGGGGAGGGTTTAAAAAGGTGATGGGAATTAAGAAGTATACTTGTTTTTCTAGGAGTTTCTTTTTTTTCTTTAGGATTTCATTTATTTTAAAGATTTTATTTATTTATTTTTATTTGACAGACAGAGATCACAAGTAGGCAGAGAGGCAGGCAGAGAGAGAGGAGGAAGCAGGCTTCCCGCCCAGCAGAAAGCCCAAAGCAGGTCTCCATCCCAGGACCCTGGGATCATGACCTGAGCCGAAGGCAGAGGCTTTAACCCACTGAGCCACCCAGGTGCCCCGAAGATTTATGAAATCTTTACGAACTTTATTTTAGAGAAAGACCGTGTGCAGAAGGGGAGAGAGGGGCAGAGGGGGCAGGAAAGGGAAAAGGAGAGAATTTCAGGCCAACTCGGCAATAAGCATGGAACCCAATGCAGGGCTCAATCCCACCACCCTGAGATCACCACCTGAGCCTAAACCATGGGTAAAAAGCTCAAATGACGAAGCCACTGAGGTGACCCAAGGAGTGCACTTGTGATGAGCACCAGCTGTTGTATGGAAGTGTTGAATCACTATACTATATGCCTGAAACTAATATTATACTGTATGTTAATTAACTGGAATTAAAATAGAAACTTAAAAAAGAATTCAGTTGAAAGAGCCATTGTGATCAAGAGTGTATGTTGGGGGGCGCCTGGGTGGCTCAGTGGGTTAAAGCCGCTGCCTTTGGCTCAGGTCATGACCCCAGGGTCCTGGGATTGAGCCCCGCATCGGGCTCTCTGCTCGGCAGGGAGCCTGCTTCCCTTCCTCTCTCTCTCTGCCTGCCTCTCTGCCTGCTTGTGATCTCTGTCAAATAAATAAATAAAATCTTTAAAAAAAAAAAAAAAAAAAGGAGTGTATGCTGGCCAAGCACTTTCACATACTGCTGGAGGGTCCAACTGGACAACATGTATAACAATTCTTTAAATGCATATATTCTTCACTTCTAGGAATTTGCTCCCCAAAAATGAAAGTTCAAGTACAAAAAACAAACAAAACAAAACAGAACATTGTATGTTTATGGATGTCCAACCACCTCTGTTTATAATCACAGGGGAAAAGAAAGAGAAATAATCTAAATGACCAGTGACAGGTGATTTTAAAAAAAAATCCTATACTGAATGCTATGCAGTCAATAAAAGTGACAGATATTTACCAACAAGTAAAGTGTGTTTAAGTCAGGGTTCAAACTGGGAAGCAGAGCCACTGAGACTAAAAGAATTAATTACAGAATTTACCTTACACAATTATAGAAATAGCTGGGGAAGTTGAGATAGTCCATAAAGGAAGCCGAAGGATCAGAAATCCATCAATCAATTTGAGAAACCAAACACACCCAGCTGGAGAAATGGGACTGCAAAGGAAATGTTCCTGGGGAGATCTGGGAAGCCATGCTTCTGCAGGTCTCTTATCAGCTGAGGAGCCTGATGCCACTGCTGACCAAATGTCAACAACCAGGAAAAAGAGCTACACGCAGAGCAAAGGAGAGCAAAGTCAAGCTGGAACCCACCAACACCTCTGTGCCTCTTACTACATCTAACCACAAAAACCTTTAGAGGTTAATGAATGCTGCTCACACAAATTCTCTTTTAGCCAATTTTTTTTTTTTAAGATTTTATTTATTTGTCAGAGAGAGAGAGAGTGCGCGAGCAAGCACAGGCAGACAGAGTGGCAGGCAGAGGCAGAGGGAGAAGCAGGCCCCCTGCTGAGCAAGGAGCCCGATGTGGGACTCGATTCCAGGACGCTGGGATCATGACCTGAGCCGAAGGCAGCCGCTTAACCAACTGAGCCACCCAGGTGTCCCTAGCCAATTTTTTAAAAAGATTTTATTTATTTATTTTTTGACAAAGATCACAAGTAGGCAGAGAGAGAGGAAGGGATGCAGGCTCCCCGCTGAGCAGAGAGCCCGATGTGGGGCTCGATCCCAGGACCCTGAGATCATGACCTGAACTGAAGGCAGAGGCTTTAACCCACTGAGCCACCCAGGTGCCCCTCTTTTAGCCAATTTTAAACCACAACCATATAGGGAAGGAATCCTACTATAGATCTATAAGATACATAGTTTCAACTTAAGTAAACTGAAATAATATAAATCACCACAGTACCCTCTGTCAATATGGTATATGTACAAACCTCTTTCATCATATTTAACTTCTGAAGAAACATAATAGCAAAAACATGCTTTAGTCTAACATGATACACTCATCCTCTAACAACCAAAATGATTGTATCTCCCCAGAAGAGAATACAAAGTCTACTTTCTCTTTAAGTATGTTCATTTCTTTTCTAGCTGGCTGAGTTGTACTTCTCCCTTGATATCCTTAAATATTGAAATATTAAGTTAACCCACTATTAACACACCTAAAGCTAAATATAAGAGAGCTGGGGAGAGAGGAGAGAAAGAATTGCTTAATATATACACAAAGTTTAAGGTACAAAACAAATACTCATAAATACTAGAGTTTTCATTCTGTAACTGGTCATGAGGTCATAGCTGGTATTTACAATGTTCTTCCACTATCTATCACATATTCCATTTGCCTTCAGCAATCAGCTCGTCTGGTTGTTATTCCTTGCCTGGTGTGCTGACTCAAACTGCCATCAGCAGCCCTGTCTGTATTCAGTTGTTTTAGTAATAGTATAGTATTAAAATTAGTATAATATTAGCATATTATATCATAGTTATACACACACACATATTAGTAGATAGATATTCCTGGATAATGAGATATAGGTGATTTTTAATATTCTTTATATTTTTTTCTGTATTCGATTTTTTCAATGATAATCATTTCAATAATCAGAGATTATTTTTACTAAGAAAATTCTGTTTAAAAAAAAAAGAAAACTTTATATATATATATATATATATATATTTATATAATATATATATATTGTTTATTTATCCGAGAGAGAGAGAGACAGTGAAAGAGAGCATGAGAGGGGAGAAGGTCAGAGGGAGAAGCAGACTCCCCATGGAGCCGGGAGCCCGATGCAGGTCTCCATCCCGGGATTCCTGGATCCTGAGCCAAAGGCAGTCAGTCAACCAACCAAGCCACCCAGGCACCCTGTTTATATACTCTTAATGGAAAAAAAAACAACACATATCTTCATATATAGTGTGACCGAATTTTGTTTGGTATAATTAAATACCTATGCAAACTAACCAGATATGGAGAAAAGATACACCAGCATTATTTATGGATTACATCAGGATTATATATAACAATTTGTGTTTTCATCTTCATTCTTCTGTGGAATTTCCTAATGTTCTACAATCACCATGTAACATTTTTACTGTAACCAAATTGCAGACACCAGGAAACTAAAAATAAGACTAGTAATAGCTCACTACCATCCCATCAAACAGAAAAGGGAAAAGAGAAAGAACTTGAATCTTTGATAACACAAAGCTAAAGAATTAGCCAACCCTGGGATAACCCAACTTTGGAATTTCTTTTCATATAAAATATGTTCATATTGTTTAAGCCTCAGTTCTTTTTTATTAACTACAGCCAAATGCATCCTTAATAATTTTTATATAGGAGGGGGGAAGAGTACACTCCAAAAAAAGGGTTTTGGTTAAACTTGAAAGTAACAACTTACACTAATTCTTGTCATACAGACAAAAAAATCTATTAGGGTAACTCCCAAATTACCAAGGCCATTAAACTAGTCTACTAATTTACAGCTAATTGTGTTACTCATTCAAATCTTTTCTGAGGGGCTTTTCAGTGGTGTACTAGGTTGAGCATCTGACTCTTGGTTTCGCCTAGGGTCATGATCTCAGCAGAGTTTGCTTGAGATTCTCTCACTGCCTCTCCCTCCGGCCCTCCCCTTCTATTTCTCTCTCAAATAAATAAATCTTTTTTTTTTTTTTTAATGTTATCCGTGGACGCCTGAGTGGCTCAGTCGGTTAAACATCTGTCTTCAGCACAGGTCATGATCCCAGCGTCCTGAGATGAGTACCCACAACGGGCTTCCCGCTCAGCAAAGAAACTGCTTCTCTCCCTCTGCTGCTCCCCTCTGCTTGTGTGTGCACTTGCGCGCTCTCTCTGTCAAATAAATAAGTGAAATCTTTAAGTATTATCTGAGAAATCAGTCTAGTGTGCCCTTCACACAAAGCAATTATGTTTTAATCTGTATTAGTCTCCTCAGGCTGCCATAATAAAATGTTGAACGGCTTCAACAACAACAAATTTATTTTCTAACGGTTTTAGAGATGAAAAATCCAAGATGAGCATTCTGTTTCTGGTGAGGGCTCGCTTTCTGGTTTCCAGAGCTTTCTGGCTTTTCAATATGTTCTCACATGATGGAGAGAGATTGATCTCTGGTGGCTTTCCTCTATTACAAGGACTCCAGTTCTATTAGAATCACACCCTATACCTCATTTAACTTTAATCACCTCCTTAAAGGTGCTATCTCCAACACAGTCACAAGGAGGGATTAGAGTTTCAACATACAAATTTGAGGCAAGGGAACATAATCCAACGCCTCAAACATTAGGAAATACAGCTGTCTTACTAAGACCCAAAATATACTCTTCATAGTAGTACTTTTAACGGCTATATGTTAGTTTCCAAAGCACTTTCCCATAGTAAACTAAGCAAACATCCTGGTTTCACAGATCAGGGCACTATAAAAAGCTCAGAGATACTAACTGTCCAAGTACCTTCTAACTAGTAAACAGAGGAGTAAGGACTAGAACACCAGGTCTGCATCTTCATCTAGTGGTCTTTACACAGCTCTTACTCTTGTCACATGCACTTAAAGGACCAAAATTCTATTTCCGCTAACATTATGAACAACAGAAGCAGCTTGGGAATCAGAAAGAAGAAGGGCAAAGAGCAAAAGATAGGGTTCAAAGCAGAATGTAATGAACAAGAACATCAGCTTGGAGGTTAAGCAAACTTCAGTAGTCAGCAAGCACAAGGGGGAAATACACCACAAGGCCAGAGAAATCCTAAAGGCCCTTGAGGAATCTGGACTTCATCCTGAGGCTACAAGGTAGTCACAGAAGAATTTTCAGGAAGAAAAAGCATGAGCTAGTTTTTGGCTTAAGAAAGAGCACTTCAGCTGCAGTTTTACAAAGTGGACTGGGAAAACACAGAGAAGACAAGAATGGAGACAGGAATTCTGTTGTAGTATGTACTCTGTACCACAAACAAGAAAGGCATCTATCTTTATGTTAAATATCCCATTTAGAATAACTTACAATGAGGAAAAAGAAATTTGGTAAGGTCAAGTAATTTGCCCAAAGTACCACTAGGAAAACAGAACCCCTATGTCTCCAAAGCCCATGGTCTTCAACTATACCACACTGACTCCCAGTCTATAATTCTAAGATAGAACAAAATACAATTCTAATGTGTCAGAGTGAAACTACTAAAGTAATCCCTCTAAGCTTAACCACTCCAAGTCATCATTAACTAATTTGTATACCAAATGAATTCTAATTAACTGGAAGGGAAGAGAATAGAGAAAGTTGACTTTCTCAGGGCAGCTGAGAAGTGTTTTGATCTACAAAACAATTAAAGCTCTGAATTAGATGTTCTATAAAGGAGAAAACAAAAATTAAACATTTAACACTTTTCCAAGTTATTCCTCACTAAAGTAACAAATTCACATCTTCAATTCATCCTCAAATAAATGTGACTCCATTAGGAAACTGCTTAAGGACCATAATGCATCGTTTTGTAAACTATTAGGTAAGGTGGCAGTTAATACTGTCACAATCAGTACCACCCTTAATTAACTGACTTGAGAACAACAAAGTACTTCTGCTTTAAAAAAAAAAAAAAAGGTTCTATAAATACCAACAAAAGTACCTTGTCCTAACACTGACTCTATTTCCTCACTTATACCAGCTTACAATGGTCTCACAGAATCCATCTCGGCTGTCACCATCCTAGTGATTCATTAACCACATTTTCCAAACTAAAAATCAGGACCAGTATGACACTATCTGACAAACTGTATTTACCCTGACTTCTTAATCTGTTATATAAAAGTATGAGAATTATAAAAGTATAAGACTCAATTAATAAACCTTTACTGAAATCAACTGAATTTTGTTAAGTAAAGCCATGCCAAAAAGAGATGCAGAATCATTTGTGTAGCTGTTCTAAAAAATCTGAGATATGAACAGAGATGTTCTGTTCACACAGATCAGTTATAAAACAGAAAGACACAAGAGGAAGAAATACTTCATTAATAAATTACCAGATACTGAATCCAAACCAAATAATTTAACCAGTTAGAAATCTAAATGTCAGGGGCACCTGGGTGGTTCAGTCAGTTAAGCATCTGCTTTTGGTTCAGGTCATAAGCCCAAGGTCCTGGAACAGAGCCCCGCATCGGGCTCCCTGCTCAGTGGAGAGCCTGCTTCTCCCTCTCCTTCTGCCCCCCCATCCCCGCTCATGTTCTTTCTCTCTCTTTCTCTCTCAAATAAATAAATAATCTCTTAAATTTTTCAAAAAAAGAATCTAAATGCCAATGAAGGGGATACAATAGCATTAAAAGAAAGCTACCAGGGGGCCTGGGTGACTCAGTCCGTAAGAGTACCTGACTTCAGCTCAGGTCATAATCTCAGGGTCCTGGGATCGAGTCCTGTTCCGGCTCCCAGCTCAGGAGGGAGTCAGCTTGTCTCTCTCTCTCTCGTTCTGCCTATCCACCCCCCACCAACTTGTGCTCTGTTTCTCTCTCAAATAAATATATAAAATCTTTTTTTTAATTAAAGAAAGCAAGCTGCCTAACAAAATATGTACATAATCTATATAAGGAAAACCATAAAACTCTTATGTAAGAAATCAAAGAACTAAATAAATGGAGGTATTTCATGGTCATGAAGAGGAAGACTCAATATTGTCAAGATGTCACTTATTCCCAACTTGATCTATTCAATGAAATCGCAATCAGAATCTTAGAAAGTTATTTTGTGAATACTGACAGATTCTAAAGTTTACATGGAAAGGTGGTATCAGCAAGATAGCCAAAAAAGATATCCCCCACCATAACCGCCTTCAGTCACAACAATCTGGCAACCATCTATAGACAAAAGTGTCTTTGTAAGAGTTATAAGATCCAGAGAAGCCAAAAAGAAGAAGGAAAAAAAAAAAAAAAGGATCCAGAGAAGAGATGGTGAAATTAAGTGCAGTCCAAGATTAAGGAAAGCTGTTCTAAGAAGACAGGCCAGCAGCCAAGTGACTCACTACAGTCTTGACTATAGACTCAGAATCAGCTCCGTAACAGAGGAATGACTCGACTCCAGCCCCAATTACCATTGGTTCAGACACTAGTACCATCTTCCAAGGGATCCAGGAGGACTCTCACCCACCCATGCATAAGGTAACAAACACAAACACATTGGTCCTGGATGTGGATGAACCAGCTCCAGGTCCTCACAGCTCCAGTCCAAGAGCGCTTGGACAATATGAATTCAGACAATCACCCAAAGATGAGAAAACCTCTGGGAAGTTCAGGAGTCCAATGGAAAAGTTCCTGCACATCACTGGGGGGAAAAAATCTGAAATAAGATGCTTTGTAAAGAATAAAAGGAATACTCTGACTTTATCCACATTACCCCTCATCCAAGAAAGCTCCAAAACGGCTCAGTGCCAAGAGAGCCCTTCTCTGCCAACAATTTCTCCTCTGAGGTAAACTTAGAGTACGTGAGGGAGTGCCTGATTTCCCTGGATGTGTGACACACTGCGGAAGAAGCCCATTTCTTTCTTGCCCCACCCAAAATACTAAGTCATTAGCTGCATGACTGGGGGTGGTGAGCAACCAGGAGACTAGCAGCCAGACTCACAATAGAAGGCCCAACCATGAGTTGCTGGAAACACCTTGCCTATGGATCCTCCCAAAACTGGCCTACAGGAACAATTAGTGCCCCATGGGGCTGGCCCCCATACACCCCTACTTCATCACTGGCTCCTGTGAACCCACCCAACAGTGGTAAAAGTGAGCTTTTGTAAAAAATGCAAAAAGCACACACACACACAGAAAGCCAACCCAAATCTGCAAGCCTGGGCAACACCATTAACTTGAGCATGTAAACACCACCTATGTGAAATCCAAAAGTAGGCCTTCAGCACGTGGCTTCGCACTCTGCAGAATCAAAAAAGACCAGGGAAGCTTAAGAATTCTGCCACAAAGAGAAGCAAGAAATCTGAAGCAGGCACATAGCCAGGGAAGATCTGGGGAAGATCGAAGGCCTCAGAATCCCTAGCAGAGCTAACAGAAGAAAGTTCTCTCCTGAAGTCAATCAGTAAAAACTGGAGGAGGAGACTGCTACTTGAAATGTTAAGAAAGCAACACAAGAATTCAAGGAACATGGAGATTCAAGCAAAAAGGACACCATCAAAGGCTCACAATAATTTTCTAATAAACAACCCCAAGGAAAGAATCCAAAATAGCTCTTTTGAGGGACGCCTGGGTGGCTCAGTCATTAAACGTTAGCCTTTGACTCATGTCATGATCCCAGGGTCCTGGGATCAAGCCCCACATGGAGCTCCCTGCTCAGCAGAAAGCCTGCTTCTCTTTCTCCCACTCCCTCTGCTTGTGTTCCCTCTCTGGCTGTCTCTTGTCAAATAAATAAATCTTAAAAAAGAAAACAGCCCTTTCAGGAAGTTCAATGAACTACAAGAAAACCAATAATTTTTAAAAATCAGCAAAAACAATACAAAAAGAAAGAAATTTAACAAAAAGACAAAAATCACAACAAAGAAACAAATGGAAATTCTAAAGCAAAAGAATACAATGAAACAGAAAATGCAACAGAGATCATCAACAGTAGCATGGATCAATCAGAAGAAATAATCTGTAAAGTAGAAAACAGGAACTTTAAAATTACCCAGTCACTGAAGAACAAAGAGAGAGTGAAAAGGAAATGAAAAAAAAGCCTATGTGACTTTGGGATAGCATAAAAAGAAACAATTGGTGGGCGCCTGGGTGGCTTAATGGGTTAAGCCTCTGCCTTCGGCTCAGGTCATGATCCCAGAGTCCTGGGATCCAGGCCCACATCGAGCTCTCTGCTCAGCAGGGAGCCTGCTCCCCCCCACCCCCTGCCTGCCTCTCTGCCTACCTGTGATATCTCTCTCTTTCTCTTTGTCAAATTAATTAATTATTTTTTGTTGTTGTTGTTGTTAGAGAGAGAGAGAGAGCGAGTGAGCGAGCACAGGCAGAGAGGCAGGCAGAGGCAGAGGGAGAAGCAGGCTCCCTGCCGAGCAAGGAGCCCGATGTGGGACTCGATCCCAGGACGCTGGGATCATGACCTGAGCCGAAGGCAGCCGCTTAACCAACTGAGCCACCCAGGCGTCCCTAATTAATTAATTTTTTAAAAAAAGAAACAATTTGTGAACTACTGGAGTACTATAGAGAAGAGACGGCCTAATTAGGAGGGCAGAAACCTTAAACAACAGCAGAGAACTTCCCAAATCAGGGTAGGGATTTGGACATTCAAGTTCATGAAGACTACAGGTCCCCAAACAAATCAACTCAAGGAGATCTCTAATCACATTTAAATGAAACTCGGGACACCTGGGTGACTTAGTGGGTTAAAGCCTCTGCCTTCAGCTCGGGTCATGATCCCAGGGTCCTGGGAAGGAACCCCACATCGGGCTCTCTGCTCAGTGGGGAGCCTGCTTCCTCCTCTCTCTGCCTGCCTCTCTGCCTACTTGTGATCTCTGTCTGTCAAATGAATTAAAAAAGAAAAAAAATCTTAAAAAATAAAATAAAATAAAATAAAACTCAAAAACCAAAGACAGAGAGAGAATCTTAAAAGAGAAAGAAAATTTGTCACCTAAAAGGGACTCCCCAAAAGGCTATCAGCAAAATCAGAAACCTTACAGGTAAGGACAGAGTAGGTTGATATATTCAAAGTATTGAAAGAAAATACAGCCAACCAAGAATATTTTATCAAGCAAAACTATCCTTCAGATGAAGGAGACATGAAGACTTTTCTAGACAAAAGCTTAAGAAGGAGTTCAGCACCATTAAACCTGCCTTACAAGAAATGCTGAACGAAGTTCTTCAAGCTAAAATAAAAGGATACTAATTAGTAACATGGAATTAATACAGCATATTAGTAAAGGTAAGTGTATTCTATCCAATGGGAGCAAATTATAAGTTCCTTTCATGCATACATAAATCATTCTCCACAGAGCCTATGTTAGCTCACAAAATGACTCAGCAAATTTAAGAAGACTGAAATCATACCAAGTATCTTTTCTGACCATAATGGTATTAGACATCAATAACAAGAGGAGAGCTGGAAAACACACAAATATATAAAAATTAAAACATACACCTGAACAACCAATGGGTCAAAGAAGAAATCAAAAGAGAAATTTAAAAATATCATGAAACAAATGAAAATGTAAACACAACTTACTGAAAATTATAGGATGCAGCAAAAGCAGTTCTAAGAGTTAAGTTTATAGCAATAAATGTCTACATTAAGAAAAAGACCTCAGATACCTAAAACTTTACACCTCAAGGATCTAGAAAAGGGAACTAAAACCTGGTTTTTCAAAGAGAAAAACTAAATTGGCAATACTTTAGCAACACCTAAAAGAAAGAAAGAAAGAAAGATAGATGATAGATGGATGGATGGGGCACCTGGGTGGCTCAATTAAGCATCTGCCTTCAGCTCAGGTCATGATCCCAGGGTCCTAGGATCAAGCCCTGCCTCAGGCTCCTTGCTCAGTGGGGAGCGTGCTTCTCCCTCTGCTTGCTGCTCCCCATGCCTGTGCACATGCACTCTCTAACAAATAAATAAATAAAAATCTTAAAAAAAGAGAAAAAAACTCAATCAGAAATTAAAGAGAAAATATTATAACACAAACCACAGAAACAAAGAATCATAAGAGACTCCAATGTATAATCATACACCAACAAATTGGATAATTTAGAAGAAATGAATAAATTTATGTAAACACACAACCTAGCAAAACCAAATCAGGAAGAAATAGAAAATCTGAACAGACTAATAACAAGTAAAGAGAGGGAATCAGTAATCAAAAATCTCCCAACAAAGCACCTAAGTGTCTGCCTTTGGCTCAGGTCATGATCCTAGGGTCCTGGGATAGAGCCCTGCACCGGGCTCCCTGCTCAGTGGGAAGCCTGCTTCTTCCTCTCCCACTCCCCCTGCTTGTATTCCCTCTCTCACTGTGTCTCTCCCTCTGTCAAATAAATAAATAAAATCTTAAAAAAAAAAAAAAGAAAAGAAAAGAAAATCTCCCAACATGGGTGCCTGGGTAGGTCAGTCAGCTGAGCAACCGACTCTTCATTTTGGCTCAGATCATGGTCTCAGGATCTTGGGATGGGGCCCTGCATCAGGCTCCATCCTCAGCATAGAATCTGCTTGTCCCTCTCCCTCTGTTTCTCCCCCCCACTCATGTGCATGCACTCTCTCTCAAATAAATAATAATTTTTTTTAACTTTCCCAATAAACAAAAGCCACTACCAGATGTTTTCCCCAGTGAATTTACCAAACATTTAAAGAATTAACACCAATCATTTTCAAACTCTTCTAAAATTTGAAGAGAACACTCCCAAACTCATGTTACAAGGCCAAAATCATCCTGACACCAAAGCTAGGTAAGGACACTACAAGAAAATTAGAGGCCCATATCCCTGATGAATAAATGTAAAAATTATCAACAAGTGGGACGCCTGGGTGGCTCAGTTGGTTAAGCAGCTGCCTTCGGCTCAGGTCATGATCCCAGCGTCCTGGGATGGAGTCCCACATCAGGCTCCTTGCTCGGCAGGGAGCCTGCTTCTCCCTCTGCCTCTGCCTGCCACTCTGTCTGCCTGTGCTCGTTCGCTCTCTCTCCCTCTCTCTGTGACAAATAAATAAATAAAATCTTTAAAAAAAAAAAAAATTATCAACAAGTAAACTGTATTCAATAACACATTAAAAATATCATATAACATGACCAGAAGGGATCCATCCCTGAAAAGAAGGATGTTTCAAAATATGCAAATCAGCATGTGTTATATACATTAAGAGAATTAAAAATAAAAATCATGTAATGACCTCAATAGATGCAGAAAAAGCATATGACCAAATTCAACATCCTTTGAGAATAAAAACTCTCAACAAACTGGTTATAGAAACAATGTTCATCAACATAATGAAAGTCACATATGACAAGCACACTGCTAACATCATATTCTAGGGTAAAAGATTGAAAAAGATTATTTCCTCTAATATCGAAAACAAGCTAATGGTGCCCACTCTGATCACCTCTATTCTATACAGTACTGGAAGTTCTGGCCAGAGCAATTACATAAGAAATAAAAAGCATCCGTATCAGAAAGGAAGCAGTAACAGTCTGTTTGCAGATGATATGACCTTCTATATACAATATTCTGAAGAGTCCATCAAAAAAATATTAGATTAAGAGAACTCAGTAAATTTGCAGGATACAAAACTGGCAAAAAGAAGTTGACAGATTTCTATTCACTAACAATGAGATACATGAAAAAGAATTTTTTAATTCAACTGATAGCATACAAAATAATATATCATCACAACCAATAAAATACAACTTTTTGTACTGTAATTGTATTGATTTTATATAGTAACATCAAAAACAATAAAATACATAGGAATACATTTAACCAATAGGTGAAAGATATGTACTGTGAAAACTGTAAGACTTTTTTTTTAAGATTTTATTTATTTGATAGACAGAGATCACAAGTAGGCAGAGAGGCAGGCAGAGAGAGAGGAGGAAGCAGGCTCCCTGCTGAGCCGAAAGCCGAATGCGGGCTCCATCCCAGGACCCTGAGATCATGACCTGAGCCAAAGGATGAGGCTTAACCCACTGAGCCACCCAGGCACCCCCACACTTCCTGATTTTAAAGTGTATTACAAAGTTATACTAATCCAAAAAGTATGGCACTGGAATAAAAACAGAAAGACCAGTGGAACAGAATTGAGAATGTAGAAATAAACCCTCACATATATAGTCTGGTAACATTGGACAAGGGAGTCAAAAACACTGAGAGAAGAAAAAATAAGCTCTTCAATAAACAGTGTTGGGAAAACTGAATATTCACATGCAAAAGAATGAAATTAAATCCCTATCTTACACCATTCATAAAAATTAACTCAAAGTTTGCAACAATGTGGACAGAATTAGAGGGTATTATGCTAAGTGAAATAGGTCAGAGAAAAACAATTATATCTCACTGATATGTGGAATTTAAGAAACAAAACAGAGGATTATAGGGGAAGAGAGGAAAAAATAAAAGATGAAACCAGGGAGGGAGATAAACCATAAGAGACTCATAAACATAGGAAACAAACTGGTTATCAACAGGGTTGCTGGAGGGGTGGGCAGGTGGGGGGATGGGATAACTGAGTGATGGGCATTAAGGAGGCATGTGAGGTAATGAGCATTGGGTATTATACAAGGCTGATGAATCACAGACCTATACCTCTGAAATCAATAATACATTGTATGTTAATTTTAAAAAATTAACTCAAAAAGGAATAGAGATTTAAACATAAGACCTGAAACTATAGAAGAAAACATAGGGGAAAAGCTCCCTGACATTAAAAAAAAAAAGTCATTGTCAGGATTAAAGATTTTATTTATTTATTTACAGAGATCACAAGTAGGCAGAGAGGCAGGCAGACAGGTGTGGGGGGAAGCAGGCTCCCTGCTGAGCAGAGAGCCCGATGTGGGGCTCGATCCCAGGACCCTGAGATCATGACCTGAGCCGAAGGCAGAGGCGTTAACCCTCTGAGCCACCCAGGCGCCCCGTGACAATGACTTTTTTTAATAGAACACAAAAATCAGGGGCGCCTGGGTGGCTCAGTGGGTTAAAGCCTCTGCCTTCAGCTCAGGTCGGGATCCCAGGGTCCTGGGATCAAGGCCTGATCAGGCTCTCTGCTCAGCAGGGAGCCTGCTTCCCCCTCCCTCTCTCTGCCTGCCTCTCTGCCTACTTGTGATCTCTGTCAAATAAATAAATAAAATCTAAAAAAAAAAAAAAAAGACACAAAAATCACCAGCAAGAAAAGCAAAAATAAATAAGTGGAACTGCATCAAACTAAAAAGCTACAGCAAAGCAAAAAACATCACAATAACAAAAAAAGAAAACCACACAGAAAAATCAACAGAATGGTAAGGCAACCTACAGAATAGGAGACAGTATTTGCAAACCCAAAATGTGTATGTATGTATATGTATATACATATATGGAATTCCTACAATTCAACAGCAAGCAAGCATGCAAGCAAGTAAATAAATAAGGCAGAGAACCTGAAGAGTTTTCCAAAGAAGACGTACAAATGGCCAACAAGTACATGAAAAGATGCTCAATATCACTAATCACCAGAATAAGGCAAATCAGGGGTGACTGGCTGGCTCAGTCAGGAGTGAATGAGACTCCTGATCTCAGGGTTATGAGTTCAAGCCCCATACGGGGTGTAGAGATTATCTCAAACAAATTTATTAAAATTTTTTTTAAAAAGAGGGGAAAAAAGGCAGAAAATAACCTTAAAAAATACAAATCAAAACCACAATGAGGTATCACATCACACCTTTTAGAATGGCTATCATCAAAAAGATAAGACATGGAACACGTGGGTGGCTCAGTGGGTTGAATATCCACCTCTTGATCTCAACTCAGTTCTTGTTCTCAGAGTTGTGAGTTCAAGCCCCACACTGGGCTCCACACTGGGCATGGAATCTACTTTAAAGAAACAAAAACAAGAGCACCTGGGTGGCTCAGTGGGTTAAGCCGCTGCCTTCAGCTCAGGTCATGATTTCAGGGTCCTGGGATCGAGCCCCGCATCAGGCTCTCTGCTTGGCAGGGAATCTGCTTCCCTCGCTCTCTGCCTGCCTCTCTGCCTACCTGTGATCTCTGTCCAATAAATAAAAACAAAATCTTTTTAAAAAATTAATTTAAAAAATTTTTAAAAAGAAACAAAAACAAAAAAGACTATCGATAAGACATAGCAAGCGCTGGTGAGGACGTGGAGGAAAATGAAACCTTTTGGCATGTGACCAACTGGTGTGTGTAAACTGGTGCAGTCACTATGGAAAACACTATGAAGGTTCCCCCCCCACCAAAATAAAAATAAACTACTATGTGATCCAGAAATCCCATCTCTAGGTATATATCCAAATGAAATGAAATCAGGATATTGGAGAGATAGCTACATTCCTACATTCACTGTAACATTAATCATAACAGCCAATATATGGAAACTAAAGTGTTCATCTACAGATAAATGGATAAAGACATGGTACATACAAACACACAGAGAGAACTATATTTGGCCATGAGAAACGGGAAATCCTGCCATTTGCAACAACACAGGATGGAACTTGAGGACATGGGTATACCATAAAAAACTATATGGTACCAACTTACATGTGAAGTTTTTAAAAAGCTTAAGTCACAGAAACAGTTTACAGTGGTTGCCAAGGGTGGGGGTGCGAGGAATGGGGAGATGTGGGTAAAGGGTACAAACCTCCAGTTATGAGATGAGTAAGTTGTGGGGAATCTAATGTACAGCATGTAACACAGTATTAGTAATATTGAGTCATATGGCTGAAAAGTTGCTGAGAGTGGATCTTAAAGGCGTTAACCACAAAACAAAGTGGTAATTATGTGAGATGATGGAGGTGTTAACTAACCCTCTTATGGTAATCATTCCGTAATGTATATGTGTACCAAATCATCACATTGTACTCTAAATTCATACCATGTTGCATGTCAATTATAGCTGTCAATTATAGCTGACAATTATAGCTGTACCTGGAAAAAAAATTAATAAGGAAAATTTATATGGAGAGACAAAAGACCTAGAATAGCCAATACACAATTTTGAGAACAAAGTTGGAGAACTGACACTATCCAACTTCAAGACTTACTGTAAGGCTACAGTAATGAAGACTGTGTAAAACTGGCAAAAGAATAGAAATACAGATCAAAAGAACAGAATACAGTCTCCAGAAATTGGCCCATATAAATACCAGCAATTCATCTTTGACAAGGGAGCAAAGACAATACAATGGAGCAAGAAAATTCTTTCCAACAAATGGTGCTGGAACACATGGACATCCATATGCAAAATATGAATCTAAACAAAACCCTTACTTACACCCTTCACAACAATTAACTTAAAATTTATTACAGACCTAATAAAATGTAAAACCCAAAAATATAAATCTCCTTCCTAGAAGATAACACGAAGAAAATCTAGGTGACTTTGGGTTTGGCAATGACTTTTTAGATAAAGACATAATCCATCAAAGAATGAGTAAGTTGGACTTCATTAAAATTAAAAATTTCTAAGAAATTTAACTAAAAATTTCTGCCCTGCAAAGACACTGTCAAGAGACTGAAAAGACAAGACACAGAATGGGAGAAAATATTTGCAAAGCAATCCTGATGAAGATTATCATCCAAAAAAATACAAAGAACTATTAAAACTCAACAATCCAATTAAAAATGGGCCAAAGACCTTACAGATATCTCATCAAAGAAGATACATAGAAAATAAGCTTATGAAAATATGCTCCACATCATATGTCATCAGGAAATGCAACTTAAAACAAGTTATCACAGGGGCGCATGGATGGCTCAGTCGGTTAACCATCTGCCTTTGGCTCAGGTCATGATCCCAGAGTCCTGGGATTGAACCCCTCATCAGGCTCCCTGCTCAGTTGGGAGCCTGCTTTTCCCTCCCTCTCTGCCTGTGGCTCCCCCTACTTGTGTGTTCACATGTACTGTCAAATAAATAAATAAAATTTTTAAAAATAAAAAATAAATAAAACAAGATATCACTATATACCTATTAGAATGGCCAAAATCCAGAACAATGACAACACCAAATGCTGATAAGGATACGGAGACTAGAACTTTCATTCATCCATGATGAGAATCCAAAATGGTATAGCCATCTTGGACTTCCATACTATGTACACATAAACACTTGCACAAAAATGTTCACATCAACTTTTACTCATAATTGCCAAAACTTGGAAGCGACCAAGATGTCCTTCAGTGGGCGGAACAGATAAATAAACTGTAGTACATCCAAACAATGTGGTATTATTCAGAACTAAAAACAAATGAGTTATCAAGATAGGAAAGGGAATGGAGAAACCTTAAATGCATATTACTATGTGAAAAAAAGCCAGTATGAAAAGGGTACATAATATATGATTCCAACTACTATATGATATTCCTGAAAAAGCAGACCAATGGAGACAGTAAAAAGATCACTGATTGCCTGGGATTAGAAGGAAGGGATGAAGAGTTTGTGAAGCACAGAGAATTTCCACTCAGTTTTGCTGTGAAATTAAAACTACTCTTAAAAAGTCTATTTTAAAAAGGAGCACCTGGGTGGCTCAGTCAATTAAGTGTCTGCCTTTGGCTCAGGTCATGATCCCACAGTCCTGGGATCAAGACCACATCATGCTCCCTACCCATCCCGGAGCTTCATTCTCCATCTCCCTGTGAAGAGAGTGTTCTCTCTCACTCTCAAACAAATGAATTAAATCTTTTAAAAATATATATTAAAAACAAAACGAAAGTCTATTTTAAAAAAAAAAGGGAAGAAATCCATTAACCTCAATATGTTAACTCAAATGTAGTTTTGGTCCATCAACAATACAGCACAGTCACTAAACTTCAGCCTGTAGAACAGGGCTCTACAAACTATGATTCTTGTGCTAAACTGTTGCTCCTGTTTTTGCACACAAAGTTTTATTAGAACACAGTCATACCTATTAATTTACCTATCATCTCTGGCTTTCTTACTCCAAATGCAGAGTTGAGTAGTTATGACAGATTATACAGCCTGCAAAGCCTAAAATAATTACTATCCAGCCCTTTGATGAAAACATCCTGCTCTAGAACAAGTGATTCTCAACCCTCAGAGGATATCACACCTTCTGGTGAGCTTTTTAAAAAAATTCAGAGACCTAGACTTGATTTAATCCTCATATTCCCTTAAAAAGATTATAATTTCATTGGTCTGGGGTAAGGCCATTAGCTATTACTATATCAGTACAAAAAATGTGTACAAAACAGCAAAATATACGAGATAAAATCAGAACATCCAATAATATAAAGATAAAGGCAGGACATTAATACACAGACCACAGAGACCACGCAGTCCTAGTTAATAAATTGGAGCCATAAGTTTGGCTCTGAGCTCTATGAAACCATAAAGATAAAGAAACAAGATTATATATGATTTATAGTATTCATGAAGCCAAAACATCTTTGTGGAAGCAAATTTTCTAGGACTTCTGTGATTGCAAAAGGAATGTTTTACTGTAATTCGTCTCAGTGATATAAATATATTATTTACTCTTCTTCTCACCTTAAACCATCTCGCCTCTTAACTCAAAGCCAAAATAAAACAAAACAAAAACCCAGACAGTAGAAGGAGTTTCACATAGATGGTACCATGCTGCCTTTCTTCCTTTTGTTTTGTGTGTGTTTTGGGTGGGCAGAAGTAAGGAATAAGGATGAGTGGAAGAAATGTACAAATGAATTGGAGATAGTGGTTTTACATTCCACAAGATACTAATAAACACTAATAATAAAGCCACTAGTACAAGCAGTCCTAAGTCTTCACACTTAATTCACACAAAAACAATCTACTTAGACCTATAAACCAATTCTCTGGCATTTACCCACTTATTCATTGGTATCTATTGATTATGCTAAATGTAACAGACAAGGAACAGAATCCCGATCAGGACACAGTAAAAGCACAATTTCATCTTATCGGTGTTAAATTTAAAACATGGCTTTTCTGTTTTCCAATGTGGAAACACTGAACTGGTTATCTACAGTTTAATGACAGCAGTCTGCCTGGTTTTGGGGTGGGTTTTCTTTTGTTTACTTTTTTTCTTTGTGTGTGTCTATTTTTTGACTTGAGATCTCATCTCCTCCACTACTTACATCCCTTACATCTGACACTGTCAAAAGCAAACTACTTAGTTGCAGCTCTCTCAAACATGCACTGGTACACATGCTGTTCCTACTACCTACCTCCCTTGTCTCCCAACCTCCCTTGCCCCTGAACTCTTTAAACCCATGACTTGGCTAAACTCAGTCTTTATGAGAAGCCTTCCCTGAAACCCCTAAACACTGAACTGCTTAGAAGTCTCTCTAAAAGTTTCTTTTTGAAAGGGACGATTCTCACTCCACGTAAGTCACACATGTTTTGGAAGTATTTATAAAAGATTCTAGATCCCTAAAAATACCAACATCTATAATACAGAACATCATGAAAGAACATCAAAGTTAACATGAAAAAGGGGTGCCTGGGTGGCTCAGTGGGTTAAGCCTCTGCCTTCGGCTCGGGTCATGATCCCGGGGTCCTGGGATCGAGCCCCGCATTGGGCTCTCTGCTTGGCAGGGAGCCTGCTTCCTCCTCTCTCTCTCTCTCTGCCTGCCTCTCTGCCTACTTGTGATCTCTGTCTGTCAAATAAATAAATAAAATCTTTTAAAAAAAAATTAACATGAAAAGGAGAAACTTGCACCTCAACCTCATGTGATCATACTATATAGCCAGAAACCTTGGAGCACCTTTCCTCTTTCCTCCCTCTCCCAGCTTCTGCCCACACAGCCAGCTAACAGTCAAGCTTTATTCCTATTTTCCAACCCACTGCTCTGCCAATCAATTCAACTGTGGAGGAGTAAAACCTGGGAAGTGTCGGAACCAACTGTGTACTAACAGTTGAAAAGAGAGGGTCTATAGATTCACTTCTGTGACTGAAAATTACCTTTTGTAGGCATAATAGCTTTATGCTGTTGGAGAATGGCTACAGGTAAAATAAGTCATCTCTGAGTTCTCCTTTCCCCTATCTACCCATATTCCTCTCACCAAGATTTCCCGATACTTGCATTTATTCCTTCCTTTTCAATCATAACTGCAGCTATCTCCATTCAAGAAATATTCTTTGCATCTGGATAAATTTAAGTCCTTTAGTCATTAGCCATTCAATTTGTCTCTTCACTAATCCATCCTGTACCAATACCAGATGAATCTTACCAAACCACCTCAACCTTTTTTTTAAGATTTTATTTATTCATTTGACAGACAAAGATCACAAGTAGGCAGAGAGGCAGGCAGAGAGAGAGGAGGAAGTAGGCTCCCGGCCAGAGCAGAGAGCCCGATGCAGGGCTCAATCCCAGGACCCTGGGACCATGACGCAAGCCAAAGGCAGAGGTCTTAACCCACTGAGCCACCCAGGAGCCCACCTCAACCTTTGAGTAAGAAGTGGAAGGATACAAAACAAACCTGGCAACGGTTTGGGGGAAGGCAATGAATAGGAACACAGAGAGCAGAAGACAGAGGAATTTTAGGTTTTGCCTTTAATGCAATAGTATTATCTGAATCTTTTATAGGAATGTATTAAATATTTAGATGCTCTTAAAAAAAACACTGCTTGACATTTTTTTCTTTCCACAAGCAAAACTCTCCTGTCAAAACTAAAATTGAAAACCTTTCAAAAATAACAATTATTTTCTTCCATCCAGAATATTTCCTCATTTAAATATCAGTACCATAGATCAATTTTCTCCTCCCTAAATTTAAGACTTTATAATCTGCTATTAGTCAATGATTTTTACATAATAGTATCACATATAACAGACAACAAAACATGACATCACAGTATTTAGCACAGTGTTTCAGAGACAGTAAATATTTGTTGAATATCAAATTAACTACTTGTTGAACTACTTCTAACATTCCTATAGCATCAAACACTCATTTTTCTACAAAAAGAAAAGAAGCCACATCCCACCATATTGATTCCAGGCACTAGAGATTCTAGCTAATTCACCACCACTTGCTACCATCGACTCTAAACTAGCCTCCCCCCATCTCCTGAGCTCCTTCCAATCCATACACAAGCCTCCTTCCAATCTGTTCTCCACTCTTAACATGAGTAATATTTTTAAAAAGTAAAATAATGTCATCCCATTGCTTAAAACTTTCAATGTCTGTTCATCAGCCTCATAAAAATGACCAACATCCTTAACATAGCCTATAAAAATTTATTTGATCTAATCCTCACCTAACTCCTCAAAGGTCACTCTCCCCTCTTTGCTCACTATACTCTAAAGCACACACAGGTCTTTATCTCGTTCAAAATCACTCTGCTACCTTTGGGCCTATAGAGAAAAGGTTTCTGTTCCCTCTGGTAAGCACATTGTTTTTCCTTCCCTCAAAACATCTTGGTGAACATATAATTCACTCTTCAGATCTCAACTCCAACATTACTTCTTTGACAAACTAAGCTAGGTGGGGCACCTTACATATATCCTTGGGTCAACATGTACTTCCCTAGATAAAGTTTATTGAAGAATGTGATGGGGGGGGCACCAGAGATACTCTTAAAGAAGAGATTATACCTGATTCACATAACACACTCTAGAAAGTAATAAGCAGTAAAAAGTTGTTGAATAAACATGTGACACTATATTCTGTCATACTGTGAACTACATTACATACAATTATACATATTTCATTTTACTGATCATTTCTCTTAGAACTTGGGATCCTATAAAATTTTGCCAATTTTCTTTAGGACCTTTATGTTATCCTCTGAATATTGTGAAAGAAAGGGCATATCAAAGCACCTGGGAGGCTCAGTCGGTTAGACATCTGCTTCAGAGATTGAGCCCCATGTCCGGCTCCCTGCTAATAAGCAGAGAGCCTGCTTCTCCCTCTCCTCCCCACACGCGCGCTCTCTCAAATAAATAAATAAATAAAACCTTTAAAAAAAGGGGTGGGCATATCACCAGGTTGTCTCCCCACTATTCAAAGTAAAATCTGAATAGTAAGAAAAAAAAATCTGAATAGTATTACCAATTAAATATTAATTTTAATGGAACACAGCGCTAAAAAAAAAAAAAAAACGCTTCTCGAACTTTCTGAAAGAAAAATGGTTTAAAAGAGAAATGAATTAATCCAAAGTCTTTTTCATGAAAAGCATAAAAATATGTAACAGTGGGACACCTGGGTGGCTCAGTCGGCTAAGCATCTGCCTTCAGCACAGGTCATGATCCCAGGGTCCTGGGATCGAGTTCCACACTGGGCTCCTTGCTCAGTAGGATGCCCACTTCTCCCTCTGCCTGCTGCTCCCCCTGCTTGGGTACACTCCCTCTGACAAATTTCTTCTTCAATCTTGAAAAAAAAAAATATATATATATATATATATGTATATATATTTGGGGAAAATGCCGGGAAACAGCTAAAACAAAAGCAAATCCCTCTATTTTCTTTTCTACACTTTATTTTTAATTTTTAGACATAAAAACATATATAATGTATTTGAGTCCCACATCGGGCTCCCTGCTCAGTGGGGTGCCTGCTTCTCCCTCTGCCTGCTGCTCCCCCTTGCCTGGGCACCTTCCCTCTCTGACAATTGAATTTTTTAAAAAATCTTAAAAAAAAATATGTACCATGGGACAATATCAACAACAGGTATCTTCAAATCTAATTTGGAACATACTGAAATTAGAAATAAGTGACTACTGTATCACTTTAAAATTAGTATTTCATACTGCTTCATTATAACATAATGAACGACTTCCTATTAAATTTATTCCAACATATTACAAAATTTTTAGCATTACTGAAATTTGGAGAAAACACATATGAAACTTTTTTTTTTCGAAGATTTTATTTATTTGACAGAGAGATAGCCAGAGAGGGAACACAAGCAGAGGGAGTGGGAGAGGGAAAAGCAGGCTCCCCACTGAGCAGGGAGCCCAATGCGAGACTCAATCCTAGGACCCCAGGATCATGACCTGAGCGGAAGGCAGACGCTTAATGACTGAGCCACTCAGGCACCCCCACATATGAAACTTTTTAAAGTATTCAAAATTAGTGCTACTGAGAAGTAAAACAGAGCAATAATAAGACTCAGAATATAAAAACTACCCAAATAATTAACATAGTATGTTAATTATATGCAATGCGAAGAGAATTCCTACCTAAGGAAATTTAAATTAAATTTAAATAAAAATTAAATTCCTACAAAAGGAAAAAAAAATTATGAGGTATTACCCAAGGTACTTTAGTCAGAGATGCCCAATACACATAGCGCTATAGTTATATTTAAAATTCAGACTATTATCACCACAAAAGGAAGACATTAAGACTACTAATACCAAGTTTCTCAAAGTGTGGTCTGCAGACCTCTCAAGGTGCCTAAGACCTTTTCCCGAGGTTCACAAGGTCAAAACTATTTTCACAATAATACTGATGTTATTTGCCTTCTTTTCTGTGTACATTTCCAACAATGGTGATAAAACAAAGATGACAAACCACCAGCCTTCTAGCATGAATCAAGTCAGTATCACCAGCCCTATTAACAACTGTTGTGTCTTTTGGTTTTTTTGTTTTTTAGATTTTATTTGTTTGACAGAGAGAGAGATCACAAGTAGGTAGCAGCAGGCAGAGAGACTGAGCAGAGAGTCTGTTGCAGGGCTTCATCCCAGGACCCTGAGATCACAACCTGAGCTGAAGGCAGAGGCTTAACCCACTGAGCCACCCAGGCCCCCCAACTGTTGTGTTCTATACAGCTAACAACTCATGGGGGTGGGAGGAGGTGACGGACAGCTTCATTTAAAATGTTCTTGAAGAAAGAGGAAAAAAATACTAACTCTACTAAATCTTGGCCCTTAAGATGTATTTTAATATTCTATGTGACAAAATGGGGAGTAAACATAAAATACTTTTGCATTCTAAGTACGATGGTTGCCTTTAGGAAAAAGCACTTGTGCAATTTATCTGCAAGCTGAAAAGCCACTTTTCCATGGAACTTCAAAAACTTCAAAAATGAGCTCATTGGTACTTCAAAAAACTGACAAACTATGGTTATTAAGATGAGTCTACCATTGGGGGCGCCTGTGTGGCTCAGTGGGTTACAGCCTCTGCCTTCAGCTTGGGTCGTGGTCTCGGGGTCCTGGGATCAAGCCCGAGCCCCACCCAAGTCAGGCTCTCTGCTGGACGGGGAGCCTGCTTCCTCTCACTCTCTGCCCGCCTCTCTGCCTACCTGTGATCCCTGTCAAATAAATAAATAAATAAAGTCTAAAAAAAAAAAGAAAGAAAGAAAGATGAGTCTACCACTTCAAAGAAAATAATTGGTAATATTTGTTGCCAATGCAAAATTCAAGCTTTCAAGCACAAATTAGAATTTTTGAAAATCTGTATCCATCAACATGGGCTTGAAAGCTCTTCCCCACTTTTCCAAATGACTTATACAACAATTTCTAGTGTAATGGAGTACAAAATGTTTACTGATATGATTTCAGAGTCCATACTGCAACCAACCTTTAGGAAACTATTATGTGCCAAGTTCTGATGAAATACCAACAAAATTACCCACAATTATATGCACAAAATACTCCTCCCGAATCCAACTCCTACTGTATGAAGCCAGATTTTCTCATATTCTTCAACCAAAATAAAATATCTTAACAGACTGAGTGCAAAAGAAGATGAAAATTTAGTTGTCTATTAGCTAGTCACTAAAGAGATTTGTAATGTTGTAAAATAATGCCACTCCTCCTATTAAACATATTTTTTTTGTTTTGGAAAATTATAGTTATTTTTCAAAAAATGTATTATTTACATTAACAATATTAAACTCATTACATGTTATTTTAACTGAATAATTATTTTAAACTTGGTCTTAATTTTTGATACAAAATTTGATACAAATATTGATATAACCCATCTAAAGAAAAGTTCTCTGAGGACCTCAATACTTCAAGAGTATAAAGGAGGGGTGCCTGGGTGGCTCAGTGGGTTAAAGCCTCTGTCTTCAGCTTGGGTCATGATCCCAGGGTCCTGGGATCAAGCCCCACATCGGGCTCTCTGCTCGGCAGAGAGCCTGCTTCCCCCTCTCTCCCTTTTGCCTGCTTCTCTACCTACTTGTGATCTCTGTCTGTCAAATACATAAATAAACAATCTTTAAAAAAAAAAAAAAGAATATAAAGGAGTCCTGAGACCATATGTTTCAGTACTATTGACCTATACTGCAGAAAACTGGTCCAAGAGATAAAGAAAAAGACATCCTAACACATCCTACATTTTCTCTCTTCAGGAAGACTTGAAAAAATTGAATTTGACAAAAAGGCTTTAAGAATGTTTAAGAAGAATCACAGTTCATAAAAACTGGAATTAAATAATCTCCTGAACAATCTGTTTATTCTGTGTCTTGATACCTTAATTATAACAAAGTAAACACTGAAACATAGTATCTACTAACAACACAATGGAAGGAACAAGTGTAAGTAAATCAGAGATTTGTTTGTTTTTATTTTGGAGAAAACTGAGAACTCAGAAACTAATGAAAAACACCAGAATTGTCAGGCTGAAAGTCATACACACAGGAATAAACTTTACTAAAAACCATCAGAATTGTCAGTCTGGGGATTAAGGAGTGGACCTGTCGTCATGAATATCGGGTGATGCATAGAACTGTTGAATCACTATATTGCACACCTGAAATTAAGGTAACACTGTATTAAATAACTGGAATTAAAACTTAAAAACTTTTTTTTTAAAAGAGGGGTGCCTGGGTAGCTTAGTCAGTTAAAGCATCTGCCTTCGGCTCAGGTCATGATCTCCAGAACAGGTCATGATCTCCAGGTTCTGGGGGCGAGCCCCAGGTCAGGCTTCCTGCTCAGTGGGGAGTCTGCTTTTCCCTCTCCTTCTACCCTTCCCCCCACTGATGCACATGTGCTCTCTCTCAAATAAATAAATTCTTTAAAAAAAAAAAACTTTTAAATAAAAATAAACAATTGTCACTCTGGACATAAGCTAATTCACATTTGCCCTTTCACAGAAGGTAAATGAGAGTTAAAGGCTGGTTACAATATAACTAATTCATGATGGAATGAAGACTAGAACCAAGCTTCCAGACTTCACACTTCACGAGAATTTATGTGCCAGGTATTGAGCAGGCACTGGAGCTATGGGAATAAACAAGACAAAGCTGGTCCTGCTTTCTTGGAGTTTGGCATCTGTGTCAAACAGGTACAAGGAGTGCTACAGAGAATACAGGATTCTATGCGAGCATTTAACAGGGTATAAACTGACCTGGTGGGACAGGGAAGAGGTCTCTAAAGAAATAACCTCCTTGTAAGTGTCATCTACCAACATCCAGCAGACTGAGGAACTCTAAAATCTAACTTGCTAATTCACCACTATTCGTATCATTTTTCTTAGTGATGTCAACATACACTCAGATAATCCACCAAAAACCTTGCCTCTCACTTGATCTCCTGAACTAATTTTTTCTTCACCACAGTAAAAATTCCCATGATCATCACAAGGAATTACACCAATTTCAAAAATTTAGATTTCAAAAACCCCACATTCTCAACACACAACTTCCATCTCTACAGTTTACTTATTACTCCAGTACCTCAATTCCACCTATCCTTTCACACCACAGCACTTCCCACCCATTAATCCCCCCAGTTTTTCACTATCCATGTTCCAACTAAGATGTGCTGTTAAGTATAAAATACATCAGATTCCAAATACTTAGTATTAAAAAAAAAAAATGTAAAATATCCTTTTAACTACGCCGACTGCTTCCTGAAATAATTATTTTGGATGCACTGGGTTATTAAAATTAATTTCAATCTACTTCTTCATACCTTTTTTAATATGACTATTAGAAAATTTTAAAATTATGTATGTGCCTCACATTGTATTTCTGTGAGGCAGTGCTAATCTATTCTGTGATGACGCCTAAACACTGATCACCAACTCTGACTCTTTCCTAAGCTCCGGAATGACCATCTGGCCTATCTGGTTGTCAACTGGTATCTCATACTTAACAACCAGTACTCTTGATATCCTCCCACACATGTACTACCATCCACCGACATACTTAGAAAAAAACTTAAACTAGGAGTCATCCTTAGATTCCCGTTTCCCTCATACCCCATATTTAATCCACCATAAGCCCTGTCCAGCTCTGCATTAAAAATATCCAAGCTCTGGGTGCCTGGGTGGCTCAGGTCATGATCCCAGGGTCCTGGGATCAAGCCCCGCATGGACTCTCCGCTCAGCAGGGAGCCTGCTCCCCCCCCCACCTGCCTCTCTGCCTACTTGTGATCTTTGTCAAATAAATAAATAAAATCTTAAAAAGACAAACAAAAAAAAGCTCTCCCCTTAACTCCCCACCCCACACTAAAGTACAAGCAATTCTCATTTCCTGCCTGGAAAACAAGGATACTCTCCCTGCTGGCTGATTCTACTCTTGCCTTCCCTTCAGTATGTTTTCCACTCAGTAGCCTGAACGATTCTTTTAAAAAGTAATCAAGTACTCTAATGATAACCCCAACACACTTTTAATAAAATCAAACCTCTTTTCAAGGCCTTCAAGGCCCTATATAATCTGGCTCCTGACAATCTCTCAGACCTCTCTCCTACCAGTTTCCCTCTCACTAACTATCCTCTAGCCATATTATTCTTAGAAAGATTTTTCCCATCTTTCATTTTCCTCAGATCTTTACATGGAAGATACCATATCTACCCTCCAGGTCTCAGCTCTAATGTCACCTCCCCAGAATACCACTCCTTAACCTCTTTAAAGAAGTCCTCCTTCAAATTCAAATTTTCTGTATTGTCACCAATTATCGTTGTTTTTTTTTTTTAAGATTTTATTTATTTATTTGATAGAGACACAATGAGAGAGGGAACACAAGCAGGGGGGAAGGGTGAGGGAGACCAATGCAGGCCTCAATCCCAGGACCCTGGGATCATGACCTAACATTAAAGTAGACACTTAATGACTGAGCCACCAAGGCTCAAACCAAACCCTGTTTGGTTTTTTTTTTTAAACCAGGTCAGTGTAATATTAGGTTCATTTGCTCTGTTGTATTTAATTTTTTTTAATATAACTGACACACAATGTTACAGTAGTTTCAGGTATACAACACAGTAATTCCAGAGAAGCCAATACATTATGCTATGCTCACCACAAGTGTAGCTACATCTGTCATCATGCAGTACTATGACAGTATCATTAACTATATTCCCTATGCCATGCCTTTTATTCCTATGACTTATTCATCCCATAACTGGAAGCCTTATCTCCCACTCCCTTTCATCCATTTTGCCCACACTCCCTTCCCTCTGACAACCATCACTTTGTTCTATTTGTATTTACAAGAGTTAAATCCTGTGGTATTTTTCTTGGTCTGATTTTTTCACTTATCATTGTACCCTTAAGTTCATCCATGTTGTCACAAATGGCAAATTCTCATCCTGTTCATGGCTGAGTAATATTCCATTATGTGAGAGAGTGTGTGTGTGTGTGTGTGTGTGTACACCACATCTTCCTTAACACATCTACCAATGGGCATTTAGACTGCTTCCATATCTTGGCTATTGTAAATAATGCTGTAATAAACACAGGAGTGCACAAATCTTTTCAAATTAGTGTTTTCATTTTCTTTGGGTAAATACCCAGTAGTGAAATTATTAGATCATAAAATATTCCTATTTTTAATTTTTTGCGGAGCTTACATACTGTTTTCCAGAGTAGCTGTACCAATTTACATTCCCACCAACAGCGCACAGGGTTCCTTTTTCTCCACATCCTCACCAACACTTGTTATTTCTTGTCTTTTGTGATTCAAACCATTCTGACAGGTGTAGGTGATATCTCATTGTGGTTTTGATTTGCATTTCCCTGATGACTGGCAATGTTGAGGATCTTTCCATGTGTCTGTTGTCCATCTGTACATCTTCTCTAGAAAAATACCAATTCAGGTTCTTTGCCCGTTTTTTTGTTTGTTTGTTTGTTTTTAATTTATTAGAGAGAGAGCGAGCACGAGAGCACGAGCTCAGGCAGACAGAGTGGTAGGCAAAGGCAGAGTGGTAGGCAGAGGCAGAGGGAGAAGCAGGCTCCCTGCCAAGCAAGGAGCCCGATGTGGGACTCGATCCCAGGACGCGGGGATCATGACCTGAGCCGAAGGCAGCCGCTTAACCAACTGAGCCACCCAGGCGTCCCCTTTGCCCGTTTTTTAAATCACTTGTTTTCTCATTTAATTTTCCAAACAGCACTTCTCCCTATCTAAAACCGTCTTATTTTTTGGCGTTTATTGTCTGTCTCATCTCTATAAGGAAAACTTCATAAGGGTAGGTACTTGGCCTTACTATAGTATCTCTGGGACCTAAGAGAGTACCTGACACATGGTAGGTACTCAAAGAATTTTATCAAGCGAAGAATGAATAAGTACAGTAATTTTCTCTGAACTATGAGACCTGACAAATGATAATATTCAGACTGAGAGGAACAAGTTTTCTAGTGAGAGAATGACATCTGCGAAAGCAGAAAAGAATGAAATTTCAAAAACTGAAAGGTCAACATGACTGTTAAGACAAGGGTAATGAAAAGAAAGCATCAAGACTAGAAAAACAGGAGCTATGCTATATGCAGCCTCTTAGGACTTACTGTGAGATTGTATACTTATGGGGAATCACTGAAAGATCTTTAAGTATGGAGTGACATGATCAGATTTCTCTTTTGAAAATACCACTTGAGCCACAGTATAGATAGATAATGGAACTGTGATCAGGGTAAGATGTGTGGTGATATAAAGACAATTAGAAGCTATAGCAGTTGTCTAAGCTTTACACTGGGATGGTAGAGACAGAATAGGCCAATTTAGGAGATACTTAAGAAGAATCAACAGGACCTGTTACAGATGAACTGGGAGGAGAGGACAAAGGAATAATGGAGTCAAGAATGATGCCTAGGGGCGCCTGGGTGGTTCAGCTGGTTGGGTGACTGCCTTCAGCTCAGGTCATGATCCCAGAGTCCTGGGGTCAAGTCCCATGTCAGGCTCCCAGCTCCATGGGGAGTCTGCTTCTCCCTGTGACCTTCCTCTCATGCTCTCTCACTCTCTCTCTCTCTAATAAATAAGTAAAATCTTTAAAAAAAAAAAAAAAAAAAAAAAATAATGCCTAGGGGGGAGCCTGGGTGGCTGAGATGGTTGGGCATCTGCCTTCGGCTCAGGTCATGATCCCAGGGTCTTGGGATGGGGTCCTATATGGGTCTCCCTGCTCAGCAGGAAGTCTGCTTCTCCCTCTGCCTCTCTCTCTATGAATAACTTTTTAGAAATCTTAAAAAAAAAAAAAAGACAATGTCTAGGTTTCTAATAAGTGAGTGAATGCACAATAGTAAAGGAGACTGGGGAAAGGTGATGAATTCAGTTGAGGCACTTATGATTCAAAGAAGCAGAGTTATCAACTAGGCCACTTCAATACTTAAAGGTAGGGTGGGGAGTTAGGCATAATAAGTGAAGGGAAGTAGGACCTATAGTCTTCAAGTTATGGAATGAATTATCACACGGACAAAAGCATAGGGAAGATAGTCAATGATAACAGTAATAGCACTGTATGGAGAGAGATTGTAAGTACACTTGTGGTGACCATAGCATAATGTATAGACCTCTCCGGAATCATTACCTGAAACACCTGAAACTAATTAATATGTATCAACTGCACTTGAAAAAAAAAAAAAAAAACAGTACCCTAAAAAATAATAAAATTAGGGGCGCCTGGGCGCCTCAGTAGGTTAAATCTCTGCTTTCAGCTCGAGTCATGGTCTCGGGATCCTGGGGTTGAGCCCCATATCAGGCTCTCTGCTCAGCAGGGAGCCTGCTTCCCTCTCTCTCTCTGCCTGCCTGTCTGTCTACCTGTGATCTGTCAAATAAATAAATAATCTTTAAAAAATAATAATAATGGGACGTCTGGGTGGCTCAGTTGGTTAAGCGGCTGCCTTCGGCTCAGGTCATGATCCCAGCATCCT
>ML101931.1:0-51824 GCA_003697995.1 Taxidea taxus jeffersonii | reverse complement strand
ACATGTTTAAGAGAGACTACAGGAGATATATACCATGACTTATTATCCTAACTAGGAGTATTACCAACAAAGTTTAAAAGTGCTTGAGAGGCACATGATAGTGGCAGGAGGAGAAGAGGAGAGAGGTCAGGGAGGGAAAAAAAAATAAAAACATTACAGCACACAACTAACTACCTGAAAAAATAGTAGTCATCAGACAAGTTAAAACACGTTTGCATTTGCCAACACATAGCAGTTACCACACCATATATTTGTCAGATTTCCCAACACGCAAAACAAAAGAAGCCACCCTTTTATGAAGCACTTATTTAACTGATTTCTACAAAGAAATGACTTTTCTGGATTGGGTCTAAATAACTTCCTGTGTTTTCCCCTTGACTTTCAAAATGTTCAGAACCTTCAGCAAATTGAGATTCACCTCAATTTTAAGGCTTTTCGTGTGAGATTGAATACACCTTGTGTGTGTTAATATCGATAAATTTACAAGACCACTTTTCTCTTTGAACACTATATTCACATTTCTATAGATTTAAGAGTATTTTTTAAAAGGCTAACTACAAAGTTTGCAAAACCAAGTAATACAGTAGACATGGTGGACATTCAACAAGTTTATCTGAACTCCTAAAGTAAAAGCTTGAAGAAGTTTATGAGATAAATTCCTACTGATGATACTTAAGATACAACGTTACTAAAAGGAAATTAAGAAATATTCAAAATATTCTGAAAACAGCATCTCCTTCTAAAAATAAAGAAAAGCATTTGCCAACACAGAAACTATTGGTTCTTAAAAATGATAATCACATGGGAGGAATTTCTATAAATACTTCAGTTCTGAATTGCAATAACCCGATTCTTGCAAAAGATTCTTGCAAAGCACGTTTGGATTATGTCTTCTCCTAACAAGAGAATTTTTGATCCCATTATATTGATACAAAGGACTCTGCTCTGTATTTGCTTCTATAGCAAACTGCTGGTTTTACCCAGTTAAAGATCTACAAACCAAACTACCACAACATAAATCACTTCTATTCATTAAAATAAAAACGAGAATCTATCATAAATAAGGCACCAAGAATGTCCTAATAAATTTACAGTAACATTTCACATTATGGTCCTAGGACTAAATATGTTCGGTAATCCACCTGGATTCTGTGCATTTACTTGGGTCGGAAAGAGAGAAACCTCAGAAAATAAGGAACCGGCAGTTACGCCGTTCTATTTTAAGTTACTTATAAAGCCAACAGTTCAAGAACTTTTGGGGAAGAGAGAGTAAGACATTTTTCCAAGTAGTTAAGAATAATTTATCGTTTTATAATAACGATAGTCCTAACAACCTCTAGAATACATTATGGGGGGGGGGAAGGAAAAATGAGGGGGGGGGGGGACCCGACTTGAAAACGGACAGCCAGGCAAATTTATAAACCTTCAATTAAAGGAATTTTGAGATTAACTTCGTTTATATGCCCTCCCTCACTCCCCACCCGCTTCCTCCTCTCCTCGGGGAGGTCTGTGTAATGTGACTCATGACAAATTTTTATTTAAAAATAAATAAATAAAAGACACACCCTCTGGGTTGAACTGACATAATCGCCCCCACCCGCCCTCCCCAGACACACACCCCGCTTTTCCTCTCCCTTCTGCCGCTCCCCCCGCCCCCCGGCGCCTCGTCCCTGCCCTTTCCTCTCCCCGTCCTAGACCCCTCTCCGGACCGAGGGGCAGCTGGCTCTCCCACACAAGAGCCCAGCGAATGGAAGGCTGCCGAGGGCAGCGCGCGACCCGGGGGGCCCAGCCCGAAGAGAGGCGGACAGCAGGGGGGCGCCGGGCTGCGGCAGCGGCGAGCTCCGGGTTCCCTCGCCCATTTTCTCTCTCCCCTTCTATCGGTTTCAACCACCACAGCCACTTCCTGTATCGCAGCCCGACTCTCTCAGCCGGGCCACTTGCTCTCCCCGGCTGGGGGTTGGGGTTGAGGTTGAGGCAGCCGCTGAGGTTAGGGCAATTCCCCACCCCGCCCAGTGGGCTGGTCACTCGGGCGGCAGGCGGTGAATCCTCGGCCGGGCCGGCCAGCGCCTGCCCGCCCGCGCGCCCGCGCTCCTCACCTGTATGTAGTTGTTTTCACAGTAGTCCGCCACCCGGGTCAGATTCTGGTAACTCTCTATCAGCGCCCTCTTGCCAGACGGGATCTCCTCCTCTAGTAACATCTGCAGCTCTGCCATTTTCCACCCCTCCGCATCGCTTCCTCTCGCGTTAAAGAGACAGAGGCAGCAAGGTCCGCGGAGGCGCGGAGCACCTCACAGCCCGGATACAAACCGCCTACCGCCCTCCCGCCTGGTATTGTGGGACGGCACCTCCTCCTCTTCCTCTTCACTCTCTCCACCCGGCTCCACCCACTTCGCGCAGCCGCCTCAATCCCGTTCTCTCGCGAGCCTTCACGTTTTCCCTTCTCCTCCCCACGGGATTTTTTTTTTGCGGCATAGTCTTCTGGGAATTGTAGTCTCTCACGGTCAAAGCGGACCATCGAAAGCGCATGCGTGTAAGAGGGCCTCTGAAAAAGGACGGCCCAGGGAAGGGGTCTAATTGCGAAGTTTCCCAACAATTCCGGCAGGTGGCGCTATATGGTGACGCTAAAGAATAAAATCCTTTCCCCGAGAAGGCTGTGAAAATTGGCAGAATTTGCTTGATTAGGCAATGTCAGTGAATCAGGGATATCAATTCTGATACGGGATTAAGAAGAGCTAGAATATGAAGAAATCCAAATATTTACTTCCTCTGTCTTCTTAGACATAAGACTCTGGCTTGGGACGCCTGGGTGGCTCAGCTGGTTAAGCGGCTGCCTTCGGCTCAGGTCGTGATCCCAGGGTCCTGGAATTGAGTCCCGCATCGGGCTCCTTGCTTGGCGGGGAGCCTGCTTCTCCCTCTGCCTCTGCTTGCCTCTCTGTCTGCCTGTGCTCACTCTCTCTGACAAATAAATAAATAAAATCTTTAAAAATAATAATAAAAAAATTTTAAAAGACTGGCTTAACTTCCTACATCCTCAATTTTTCATTTAAAATTTAGCATTTATCATTGACAGTTCTGCACCAAGCAATGTACTAAATATTGGGGTACAAGTTGAACAAGGGCACTCCGTACCTGTAAAGACTTGCAATTTAAATGTAAATACACATAATTTCAGTGTTACCCGTCCTAATTGCTTTTTCTTTGACTCTTCTTTGCAAATCTCTCCCTACACTTCTGAAGTTAGGTACACGTTGTTTGTCTAGGTTGCAGAAAATCATTTTATTGTCTCTTTTAATCAACTGTTCTGTAATAGTGTAAAAGGCCCTGTATTTCAAGATTTTCGTTTCAACAAGAACATTAAATGCTTTTGATATAATGAGCTATGAAAAGTGGTGTTCAGGGACGCCTGGCTGGCTCAGTTGGTTAAGCAACTGCCTTCGGCTCAGGTCATGATCCCAGCCTCCTGGGATCGAATCCCACATCGGGCTCCTTGCTTGGCGGGGAGCCTGCTTCTCCCTCTGCCTCTGCCTGCCACTCTGTCTGCCTGTGCTCACTCTCTCTCTAACAAAACAAAACAAAAAAAAATCTTTTAAAAAAAAAGTGTTCAAAAGCCAAAAAGCAAACTGACTTAAAAATCATTTAAAAATCTACATTTTCAGCTCTCCACTAAGTCATTTCAAATCATGATAACTATAGGAAAAATAACATGACCCAATCACGTTTTTAAAAATTGACCCATCATGTAAGCCTGACGATTCACAGACCTGTACCCCTGGGGCAAATAATACATTATATGTTAATAAAAATAATTAAAAAATTGACCCATCAATAGGTATTTATTGAATATTGCCTTTACTAGGGGCCATAAAATGTTCAATTGTAAAAGGAAAAATTTAAGTCTCCTACATGAAAAAGAAAACTACCCCAGCCACCAGATTCCCAGATGTAGAAATCGATAAACAGCTTACTTTCCATAATTATCTGGAATAGACATAATAGTCTTTCTTTAATATTTTCATTAATCCCAGCATTATTTTATCCAAGTTCTTGAAATGTGATCTATTTGGTGTCCAAATGGGGTGTATCTCCATCAGATGGGGGCCCCCAAATGTGGGGCCACAATCAGGTGGAATCTGCTAGCACCAGCAGTTAAAGAATTCACCTGAGGCAAATAAAAGGAGATAGAAGTTTATTGAATACCCCTCAAGGGAGGGAGGTGCAAGACAGCAAAGGAGAGGAGGCTGTCTGCAAGGAAGCAGTGGGTGGTATGTTTTTAAAGGGGAAAGGTGAGGAGGTATGGTGACATGGAATTTTCCCTTTTCTGGGAACTGTGTCCAGTTGTAGTAGTCATTTGGTTAGCTAAGCCCTATGGACATTTTGAGGTGGGTCGCCAGATGGGCTTGTCTGTATATCTAGCCAGGTGGTGGCTATGCCCTTTCCACATTCCATTGCTCAAACCTGTTTGCCTAAAAACAGCCTTTACAATAAATTCTTTTTTTTTTTAATGTGATATACTGTTGAATTTGGTCTCCACATGAACCAGATTTAACCACAGACATCACTAAACTTGTTTATATCCATATATTGACATCTTTCTTTAAGCTTTGTTTGTTTTTTTGTTTTAGCAATCACTATACCAGCATGGGGCTCCAGCTCAGGACCCTGAGATCGAGGGTCACGTGCTCTTCCGACTGAGCCGCCAGGTGCCCCCATATATTGATACCTTTCAACAACACTGAGGAGGTAAATAAACAGGTGCCCCTGCTTTCCTATTTTTCAAAGTACTACCAGATTTCTTTCATGCCACAACTCTGATAAATGACCTAAAGATTTTTTTCTATATTTACCAAATAAGGAAATTTAAGCTTAGACAGCAAGGTGATTTGACTAAGGACACTGAAAATAATAATCAAGTTCTCTGACTTCTAGATCAGTGCTCTTTCCTACTGTCCAGTTAAAACTATCTGTCCAAATACTTGTGATTCATATAAAATCCATTCAAAGAAGTTATCCCTCATACCTTTAAGGTAATTGAGTTGAATATGCTATCCTTTGGTGTTTTATTTATTTTTTTAAGATTTTATTTATTGATTGATAGAAATCACACAAGTAGGCAGAAAGGCAGGCAGAGAGGGGAGGGGAGAAGCAGGCTCCCTGCCGAGCAGAGAGCCTGATGAGGGACTCAATCCCAGGACGCTGGGATCATGACCTGAGCCTAAGGCAGCGGCTTAACTCACTGAGCCACCCAGGCATCCCCTTTGGTGGTTTTTGTTTTTTTTTTTTAAGATTTTATTCATTTATTTGAGAGACAGAGATCACAAGCAGGCAGAAAGGCAGGCAGAGAGAGAGGAGGAAGCAGGCTCCCCTCGGAGCAGAGAGCCGGATGCAGGGCTCGATCCTAGGACCTTGGGATCCTGACCTGAGCCAAAGGCAGAGGCTTTAACCCACTGAGTCACCCGGGCGCCCCTGGTGTGTTTTTTTTTAAGACTTTATTTATTTTTTTGACAGAGATACAGCGAGAGAGGGAACAGAAGCAGGGGAGTGGAAGAGGGAGAAGCAGGCTCCCCGCAGAGCGGGAAGCCCAATGCGGGGCTGGATCCTAGGACCCTGGGATCATGACCTGAGTTGAAGGCAGATGCTAAACAACTGAGCCACCCGGTGCCCCATATCCTTTGTATTTTTATTAAAAAAAAAAAAAAGCTAGTTTCCCTAATAATTATAGTTTGTAATCAGGCAATATTTTTTTAAAGGTTTTATTTATTTGAGAGAGAGAAGGAAAGGGAACCGGGGAGAGGTGAGGGAAAAATCCCAAGCAAACTCCAGGTTGAGTGTGGAGCCCGGAGTTCTATCCCACGACCCATGAGATCAGTACCTGAGCCAAGACCAAGAGTTAGGACACTTAACCAACTGAGCCATCCTGACACCCCCTAATCTTGTCTTTTAATAGGATGCCAGTCATACTAGATTAGGGCCATAACCTATGACCTCATTTCATCTTAATTACCTATCTAAAGGCCCTATCTAAGGGCGCCTGTGTGGGCCAGTTGTTAAGCATTTGCTTTCAGCTCAGGTCATGATCCCAGGGTCCTGGGATCAAGTCCTGCGTCGGGCTCCCTGCTCAGTGAGCCTGCTTGTGCTCTCTCTCGCTCTCTGTCAAATAAACAAATAAAATCTTAAAAAATAAATAAGGTACTTGAGATTAGGATTTCAATATATGAATTTTGCAGGGGATACAATTCAGTTCCTTACATGTCATTCTAGGATTAACTGACATCCTAGGATCGTACAACCCTCCATTATTACCTCTCTTGGCTTCTTTGCAAATTAACAATGCCAATCCTCAGAGAAGAAGGAGGGTGAACGGAATGCTCTGTTTAAACAGTTTAGCAAGGCCCACACAAGCCAAGAGGATTTCAGGAGGGCGAACGGATTGCAAACCTTCCTTCAAATTTTATTATAATTGGTTGTGGAAATTCTTTGATACAGAGTCATTGTATGTGTAGCAGGCCAGACCTACAGGCTAGTTTTCAGGCAAATCTGATTGACTATTCCTTTAACATGGGGGAAAGATCTCCCTTAGGCACGTTAAGTTAAGCCACTGCAGAATGCCAGTATTATTTTAGAGTGGAGCCAGCTGCTATCACGAAATAATTAAAAATTAGCAGTGGCTAAAAATGCAAAGTACCTGGAGTCCCGTGGGGAAAAATATAGCCTTTAAGTGCAATCTCATGTTGTTTTTCTCTTCTTTTCCAGAAGCTGTAGTATTTCCAGCACGGTTTGAAGGAACCAATCACTTGTTAATTTTGGAAGCTGCTGAATCAACACAACCTCCTCCACCCTCATTTCCAACTTGAGTAAGATGTTGCCAGCCTTTGTGACAGCAGAACTGTTCCCAGAACAGTTGACCGCGCCAGCAAAAACAAATATCTCAATCTTTGAACCTAGCCTCGAACTGGCTAATCATAGCCCTTCCCTGAATTTTGTCCTCCAACCCTTCCAACGATTTTATAAATCCCTTAATGTTGGAAACACCTAGAGTCATTTCTCTTTTCCTGACAAATGAACTAAATTATATTTAAAAGTTCTAAGAACAGGGCACCTGGGTGGCTCAGTGGGTTAAGCCTCTGCCTTCGGCTCGGGTCATGATCTCAGGGTCCTGGGATCGAGCCCCGCATCGGGCTCTCTGCTCGGCGGGGAGCCTGCTTCCTCCTCTCTCTCTCTCTGCCTGCCTCTCGGCCTACTTGTGATCTCTGTCAAATAAATAAATAAAATCTTAAAAAAAATAAGTTCTAAAGACAAATGGCAACCCATGTAAAGTCAGTATTCTTTTGGTTGGGAGTTACAGAAAACAGCACCCAAGGTAGCATTAAGAAAGAAAAAGACAGAAGGGAGAAAGAGAAAAAGAAAACCATTTCTCATTACGACAATTCAGGCTCACTGACAGAACTCAAATGCAATCAGTCCTAAGAAAATTCTAGTGCAAGCCGCTGGGAAGGCCATCAGGAACCCAGGCAGTAGTCACATTTAGTGCCCTGTTTCTCTACAAAGGTGTTTTGTTTTTATTTATTTGACAGAGATCACAAGGAGGCAGAGAGGCAGGCAGAGAGAGAGGAAGGGAAGCAGGCTCCCTGCTGAGCAGAGAGCCCGATGCAGGGCTCGATTCCAGGACCCTGAGATCATGACTTGAGCCGAAAGCAGAAGCTTTAACCCACTGAGCCGCCCAGGCGCCCCTCTGCAGAGGTTTTGTTTTGTTTTTGCTACCCTTTGTAAATGGCTGAGAGCATGGCAAATTTGTGTCCCAAATTTTTCATCTCTACCATTCAAGAAGCCAATTGTCCTCTCAAATCCCTCAGTTCCAAATCCACATTCCTCATAAAGAAAATCTGATTAGTCCACCTGGAATTGGCTCTTCTTTCCGATCATCAGCTTTGGCAAGGGATACATGCTCAAACAGCATCCGCATAATTACTTGAACACCCCGAGACTGGTGTGGGAAATTTCCAGAGAGAGAGTAGATCATCAAAGAAACTAAGAGTGTTAGGTGTTCTCTGTAAGTGGGGAAGCTTTTGCAATACGTAGACACGTGGCCTGGATGTTATCTCTACGATTGTACAGATTACTCAAACACAAGGACATCTGGGTTTCTCCCCAGGATTTGATGCCGTTCTTGTTTGTTGTTGTCATTTGTTTGTTTGTTTAATAACTTTTCTGAGCTAGTTCTGTAATGTCTGTATTCTTTGTCATCTGTAGCCGGGGAAGTTACCTACCCAGTGTCTCAGTGTCTTCTGGGCACGTGTACAACTCTACATATATTCGTGGTACTCTGGATTTCCAAATATATATGTTGCTGCTTTTCAAAACCCTCTGTGGATATCTCATTCTCCAGATTTTCCTTTAAAATTTGTTTTCAATGTCTTGTTTGCCCTGTTATTGTTGCCACAGCCACTGCAATGGTAAACAATTAAAACTGGTTTTCAGCAAATACCCTGAGGATAGAATTGTTGGTGCTAAGGGAGTTCTGAATCAAGTGAAAGCTAAGTCCTGAGAATGGGGCTTTTCCAAGGAGCTGCCAGCAAGGTCAAATATGATAATTCTCTGGTGATCGGAGTTTTGGGGGCTTTCCCAACCTGTTCTTTCCCCCTTCAGAGGCTGCTATGATGATGCTTTTCAAAGTACTATGATTTTAAGACAGTTTGTTTTCAAGGCTACTGCAGAGTTACAGAGAAAGGGGTGGAAATTAGGCAAGTTCAAACACTACAAAGCTTACTGTTTTTACTGAGATTTAGCTGTTTTTCTTTTTCTTTTAAGATTTATTATTTGGGGCACCTGGGTGGCTCAGATGGTTAAGCGTCTGCCTTTGCTTTAGGTCATGATCTCAGGCTCATAGGATCGAGCCACACATTAGGCTCCCTGCTCAGTAGGGTGTCTGCTTGTCTCCCTCGCCCTCTGCTGCTCCCCCTGCTTATGCTTGCTCTCTCTCTCTCAAATAAATAAAATCTCAAAAAAAGATTTATTATTTATTTGAGAGAGAGTGTACACACAAGAAGGGGAAGGGCAGAGAAAGAGGGAGAGAGAGAATCTCAAGTAGATGCCCACTGAGCCCCAGCCAGGAATCTAACTTGAGGTTCAAGATCATGACCAGAGCCTAAATCAAGAATTCAAGGCTTAACCAACTGAGCCATCCAGGTGCCCCTTGGCTTTTTTCTTGAATCAATGCTCCTTTATTTCCATGGTTAATTTTTTTTTGAAGATTTTATTTATTTTGGGGCACTTGGGTGGCTCAGTTGGTTAGCGTCTGTCTTTGGCTCAGGCCATGATCCCAGGGTTCTGGGACTGAACCCCCCCATTAAGCTCCCTGCTCAGTGGGGAGCCTGCTTTTCCTTCTCCCTTTGCTGCTCCCCCTCCTTGGGCTTTGTCTTGAGCTATCTCCCAGTATCTGTTGAATGGATAAATAAAATCTTAAAAAAAAAAAAAAGCAACTGCAAATACAAGAAAAATTACAAGTGACCACACATGCCCAGGGAAAGGCTCGGAAAAGACTTGAGAAGACATTCAGTTTATACCTCAGGCTGATCCTCAGCACAGACAGCCTACAAGAAACAATCAAGAAATAATAACAATATCGCTTCTCGGCCTTTTGGCTAAGATCAAGTGAAGAAACAATAACAATAAATAAAAACAGTAACAAAAAATAGGAAACCCTAGGGACAGGGGAGAATCACATACCCAGAGTTATAACATTATTAGATTCAAATGCCCAGTATTCAATAACAACAAAAAAATCATATAGCATACAAAAAACAGTAAATATGGCTATGCAATGAAAAAAAAAACCAAAACAATGGCAAATATCACTCATAAATATCTAATTAATGGAGGAGCATATACTAGAAAAAGATTTTAAAACAACTCATTTCAAAGATGCACAAAGAACTAAGGAAGGATGTGGAGAAAGTAAAAAAAAAAAGCACAGTGTCAACAAAATGAAAATATCAGTAAATAGAAAATCTAAAAAGAAACCAAAACCAACTGATTCACATTTCCCTATTGATTAATGATGTTCAGGATCATTAACGTGCTTACTGGTCATTTGCATATCTTTTTGAGAGAAACATCTATTCAAGCTCTTTGCCCATATTAAAATTTGATTTTTTGTTGTTGTTGAGTTGTGGGACCTAATATTTTAAGAGGAGGCACTTCAAATCAGGGGGAAAAGATGGATTATTCAATAAGCATTGGAGGGCAATTAGGTAAAATTCTATAAAAAATTTTAAAAATTGTCACAATTTTCCATGTTTGTTTGTTTTTTTTTAATTTTATTTATTTATTTATTTGGCAGACAGAGATCACAAGTAGGCAGAGAGGCAGGCAGAGAGAGAGGAGGAAGCAGGCTCCCTGCTGAGCAGAGAGCCCGATGTGGGGCTCGATCCCAGGACCCTGAGATCATGACCTGAGCCGAAGACAGAGGCTTTAAACCACTGAGACACCTAGGTGCCCCTCCATGTTTGTTTTTTAAAGGGAAATGAAATATTTGAAAAAAAAATGTAGACCTTTTAGGCACCATAATCAGTCCCTCTACCCACCAAGGCAATCACTAGCATAAATTTATTTTCTCTTTTTATTGAAAAATAACTTTATATACTAAGTTGGTATAAACAATTTATAATTGTTTTGTATGTTTTGTATATTCTAAAAATTTAGTTTTCACATAACATTATATTCTCAAGATTCATATAGTCTAGTGTAGTTTATTCCTTTTCATTGCTATATAGTATCTCATTGCTCCTGTGTTCCACATTTCATTATGTATTCTCCATTTGAAGGTGTTTTGGGGTTATTCCAATACTTAATGCTTAATACTACAAATAGCTCTCTAATGAATATCCTCATATCTGTGTCCATGCAGACATGGGTGAAAGTTTTCTAGAATTTATGCTAGCAAAGGAAATTGCTTCATTATTAGGTATGTGTATTTTCATTTTTAGTAGAAAATACAAAATTGGTCTCTAGTAGGTTGTATCAGTTTACATTCTCATCAGGAGTGTATGAGATCTGGGGACCTGGGTGGCTCAGTCAGTTAAGCATCTGCCTTCAGTGCAGGTCATAATCCCAGGGTCCTGGAATCGAACCTGGCACTGGGCTCCACTTCTCCCTGTCCTTCTGCCTGCTGCTCCCCCTGCTTGTGCTCTCTCTGTCTGTCATATGAATAAATAAAACCTTTTTAAAAAAAGTTAAAATAAAAGGACTGCATGAGAGTTCCATACATTCATATTCTCACCAGCATTTCATATATTGTCAGACATAAGATCATTAGCAGGACTGAGGAATAAAAAGTGGTATTTCATTGTTGTTTTAATTTGCATTTCCCTGATTACTATAGAGCTTATCTTCCCATTTGTGTTTTTGGCCATTTATTTTTCCTCTTCTGCTACGTGCCAGTCTTTTCCCTGACCCATTTTTCTATTGAGTTTTTTGTCCTTTGGTTTTAATTAACTGGAAGAATTCTTCATTCTGTACAAAAGGTTTTTTGTCTATTACAGATTGTTTCAGTTAGAAATTCCATTTTGCTTCAAGCAATAAAACCATACAGAAGGACAAATGTGTATATTTTTCTTGGATCAGGAGATTTTGCACAGATCATGCCAGGCTGGTGTAAGTGTTCATGAAGCTACCAAGGACCCAGGCTCCTCTTCTCTTTCAGTTTCTACCAACTTGGTACATGGCTTTCATCATTATGGGACAAGATAGCTGCTATACTTCCATCTATTTCAACATTTCAAGAATAAGAAGGATGAAAGTAAAAGGCAAAGGATAAAAAGGGCAAAGTCGTGCTCTAGCTAAATATTTACCCATTAAAAAGCTTCAAGGAAACACTGTCCAGGAGTATCTCTTATATACATAAACCAGAATGGTGACACATGGCTACCTTTAGTTGTACGAAGAGCCTAGGACATTGAATTTTGGACTTTTTATAATCTCTACAGAGACAAGGGAGAAGGGAGATGGATTTGGAGACTGTGTTACTCAACATGTGTTGAAAGTACTCTCTTGAAATCTATAACATACTTTAATTTTATATATGTATCTTCTTGGGGTACCTGGGTGGCTCAGTGGGTTAAGCCTCTGCCTTTGGCCCAGGTCATGATCTCAGGGTCCTGGGATTGAGCCCCACATCCGGCTTTCTGCTCAGCAGGGAGCCTGTTTCCCCCCCTCTCTCTCTCTCTGCCTGCTTCTCCGCGATCTCTGTCAAATAAATAAGTAAAATCTTTAAGAAAAAAAAATATATGTATCTTCTTCCACACCAAAATTTTCCATCTGGATGTAGTCAAAAGTGTTATTATGTATTGAATGTTTATGTCTACCATAAATTCATATCCTAAAACTCTTTTCCCCAAGGTTATACTGGTTTGGAGGTGAGAACTTTGGGGAGGTATTTAGGCTTAGACTAGATCATGAAGCTGGGACTCTTAGTAAGATTAGTGCCCTGAAAAGAAGCTGAAGAGAAAGATCTCTCTTTCTCTCAAGGAGCATGTATCACATCTAGGAAAAGACATGTGAGGATACAGCAAAAAGAGAGCCATCTACAAGCCGGGTAGGGGTCCCTCACCAAGAACCATAGCCTGCTGGCCTGTTGATCTTGGACTTAGACTTCAGAATTATAAGAAATAAGTAACTGTCCACCCAGTTTATAGCATTTAGTTATTGCAACCTAAGCTAAGAGAGGTATCTGTATTTTCTTTTTGCAATTCTATTTTTGGGGCTTAAGTAATCCTTCCTTTACACTTAATCATAAACAAGATCATTGTGCTACACAATTTCTGGGGGCACTAAATAATATAGATTACAACATGAATGGCGTCCCCTGGAGTTGTGTAATGCAAAAGCTCTATTTTTCTTTTAACGACTTTAAAGATGCACTTTATACATTAGGTCCTTAATCTGTGCCATCGGTGTGGAATTTATTATGTGTCTTTTTGAGATAAGGATCTTATTATCTTTGCTTTCTATATAGTTTGTTCTATTGCTATTTATGAAATAGTTCATATTTTCTCCAGTAATCTTTAATTCCTGTCTATCTCTGAGTCCCCTCTCCTGTCCCACTAAGGTAAATGGCTTTTCTTCAGTCAGTATCACACCCTTACTAATTACTAATGATTCTTAAGTATGCTATGTGGCAGGACCAATCTTTTGTGGTAGAGACTGCCATTTGTTCATCAAGTTTTCTTCTTCTCTACAAATTTAGCTAGACTAGAATTTCTCAGTCTTGCTTGAGGTTAAGTGGGACCAATGACATGCTGGTGGAGAGCAGTCTTTGCCACTTCCAGACCTGGCTCCTAAAAATCTCCATTGAGATTCTCCATGCCTTCCCTCTAACCTCTTCTTCCAGCTGGATGCAGCAGATCCAGTCAAGGACTCTGAGGTCCTATGGGATGAGGGAGCCACAAGACAGAGGATCCTGCATTCTTAGAAGACTCAGTGGAGCGAATCTGTCCTCCCCCTTGCTCTTCTGCTACTGACTATTACTGGACCATGATATGAATGAAAGATAAACTTTATTATGTTAAGCTTCTGAAATACTGTAGCTGTTGATTGTAGCAGTTAGCGCACCCTAACTAACATTCCATCCCATTCTTTTGGGAATCATCTTGCCTGTTCTGGGCTTTTCTTTAGGGTTTTTTTTTTTTTTCCTAATAGTTAGTTTATAAAGTTTTTCAGAGTCCTACAGGGATTATAATTAGAATTGTATTTATGGAAAATTTGGGAAGAATTTTCATCTTTATAATTTTGGATATGACTATCATACGTCTATCTATTCAGATTTTTCATGTCCACATAAATTTTATAGTTTTTCTCCATAAAGATATTATACATCTTCTGTTTCTAATACTTTGGAATTTATTGCTATTGTGAACATTTTTTCTATCACATTTTCTAATCTATTGCTGTTGTTTTAAATGATCATTATTGATTGATCTTATGTTCAATGACTTTGCCGAACCCTTTCTTAATTGTAATAATAGTAGTTTTCCTTATATATATATATTTTTAAAAAGGTTTTATTTATTATTTGACAGAGAGGGACACAGTGAGAGAGGGAACACAAGCAGGAGGAGTGGGAGAGAGAGAAGCAGGCTTACCCCTTATCAGGGAACCAGATGCGGGGCTCCATCCCAGGACCCTGGGATCATCACCCGAGCCAAAGGCAGATGCTTGACGACTGAGCCACCCAGGGCCCCTACTTCCCTTAAATTTTCTATGTGGACAACTTATCCATAAATAATGAAATATTTATTTTTTCTTTGTTGGTTCCTTTTTTCTCTTTCTTGATACCTTTTTTTTTTCTTTAAGATTTTTACTTATTTATTTATTTGACAGACAGAAATCACAAGCAGGCAGAGAGGCAGGCAGAGAGAGGAGGGGAAGTAGGCTCCCTGCTGAGCAGAGAGCCTGATGTGGGGCTCGATCCCAGGACCCTGGGATCATGACCTGAGCCAAAGGCAGAGGCTTTAACCCACTGAGCCACCCAGGCGCCCCTCTTTCTTGATTCTTATATCTCATTCATTTTTCTTTAATCCTGTTGCATTAGCTAAGACTGTCATATATTCTAAAAGTTTGTAGTTTTGGGTGGCCTTCGTGGCACAGTTGGTTAAGTGCCTGACTCTTGGTTATAGGTGCCCTATGTTAGAATTTTTAATGTTCACCTTTCTGTATATTTCTGGAATAAACTCTGGTAACTCTAAAAGTAGAAATTAGAATGGGGTGCCTGAATGGCTCAGTTGGTTAAGTCTCTGCCTTCTGCTCATGTCATGATCTCAGGGTCCTGGAATTGAGTCCTACATTGGGAAAAAATTAAAAAAAAAAAAAAAAATCCCTGCTCAGCAGGGGGTCTGCATCTCCCTCTCCCTCCCAACTCATGCTCATCCACGCTCTCTCTCAAATAAAAAATAAATAATAAATAAAAGTAAAAATTAGACTAATTGTGGTGAATTTGTATTGGGTCATTATTCTTAGAGAAGCTACAACTCTATCTCCCAGAATTCCCTTCTTTGTACTATTCTAAATTGGGGTTGACCAGAAGAATTTATGTGAGATTTGGCAGGTAGGAGTGAAGCATCTCTGAAGGGTACCAGGAACAGAGTAGCACCTTGACCTACTTTCCTAAGTCTTAGGTTGGGCATGAATTCAGCTTCATGAAGACCACTTTGTTCTGAAGGCCATCCAATGTTATTGACTCTAGAGGCAGTGACAGAGAACATAGGATTCAATTTGTCCTCATTGGTTTCAGTTTGTCTTTATTTTCCCCTACTTTATTTAAGTTCCTGACTATAAGGCACACTGACCTATAGCAATTTTAAGCTCCCCTCCAGACACAGAGGCAATAGCTTTCCAAAGACTCTTCAGTAGCTCCCACAATTATACAGTAATTGATGTCTGATACCATATCAATCATAATGGTTGTGCTTTGTGTCCATACAAAAATATAGTGTCTTTACGGATTTATAAATGGAGTACAAACTCCTTTGCATGGCATGTATATGACCTTTGAGTGAACCTCAGCCAACTTTTCATCCAGTATCTTGTCCCACCTTCCCTCATATGGACGGTCACATTACATGAACAAACTTGCTGCTTATCACATACGGTGTGTTTTAGCTTTTTTATTTTTTCCTAGAATGGTTCTCTCTCTCCTTCTCTGCTTGTAAATACCATCTCATTCCAGAAGAACTGGTTCAAATGTTGCCTTCTCTATGATCTTCCTCATCTCTGTCACATAGATTTAATTACTCAATCTTGCTCCCATGGCATATACATTTTTTATTTTTTTATTTTTTAAAGTTTATTTATTTATTTATCAGAGAGAGAGAGAGAGAGAGCACACAAGCAGGCAGAGAGGCAGGCAGAGGCAGAGGGAGAAGCAGGATCCCCACTGAGCAAGGAGCTCGATGCGGGACTTGATCCCCGGACCCTGGGATCATGACCTGAGCCAAAGGCAGCAGCTCAACCAACTGAGCCACCCAGGCATCCCTACATATACAATTTTTTAAAAAAGATTTTATTTTTTTAAGTTTATTTATTTATTTTTAAGTAGGTTCCATGCCCAACATGGGGCTCGAACTTATGACCCTGAGATCAAGAGTCACATGATCTTCTGACTGAGCCAGCCAGGCACCCCTTAAAGACTTTTTAATTTCTTATTTACTTTTTTAAAAAAGATTTTATTTATTTATTTGACAGAGACACAGTGAGAGAGGGAACACAAGCAGGGAGAGTGGGGGAGGGAGAAGCAGGCTTCCCACTTAACAGGGAGCCCGACATGGGGCTCGATTCCAGGACTCTGGGATCATGACCCTAGCCGAAGGCAGACACATAATGACTGAGCCACTCAGGCACCCCTATTTTTAAATATTTAGATTTCTTAAATGTGGTGATAGATGAGGGTTAAGAACAGTATATACACAACGGAATATTATGCAGCCATCAAAAAAATGAAATCTTAGCATTTGCAACAACGTGCATGGAACTAGAGGGTATTATGCTAAGCGAAATAAGCCAATCAGAGAGAGACAATTATCATATGATCTCATTAATATGTGGAATTTGAGAAACAAAGCAGAGGATCACACAGGAAGAGAAGGAAAAAATGAAAAAAGAAGAAACCAGAGAGGGAGACAAACCATAAAAGACTCTTAATCTCAGGAAACAAACTGAGGGTGATGGGGGAAGAGATGGGAGAGATAAGGTAGCTGGGGGATGGACACTGGGGAGGGTATGTGTTGTGGTGAGTGCTGTGTATTGTGTGGGACTGATGAATCACAGACCAGTACCCCGATAATACATTATATGTTAAAAATTTAAAAAAATATTTTTTATTTACTTAGGGGAGAGAGTGTGTGCACACAAAGGGGGGCATGGGCAGAGGAAGAAAGAGAGAGAGAGAGACACGCAGACTCCCTGGTGAGCAGGAAGCCTGACATGGGGCTTGATTCCAGAACCCTGAGATCATGACCGGAACCGAAGGCAGACACTTAACTGATTGAACTACCCAGGCGCCATATGGGCTCTCTCTCTCTTTTTTCCTTAAGATTTATTTATTTATTGGGGGGGGCAGAGAGGCAGAGGGAGAGAGAGAATCTCCAGCAGACTCCCTGTTGATCGAGGAGCCTGACCCAGGGCTCAGTGTCACGACTCTGAGATAATGACTGGAGCAGAAATCAAGAGTGGGACACTCAACCGACTGAACTATCCAGGTACCCCTTAAAGATTTTATTTTTAACCGGTTAAGGGTCTGCCTTTCGGGCCCCCCCAGCTCCCTGCTCAGTGGGAAGTCTGCTTCTCCTTCTCCCTCCTGCTTGTGCTTTGTCAAAAAAAAAAAAAAAAAAAGTGGGGACGCCTGGGGGGCTCAATTGGTTAAGCATCTGCCTTTGGCTTGGGTCACGCTCCCAGAGCCCTGGGATCAAGCCCCAGGTAGGGCTCCCTGCTCAAGGGAGGGCCTGCTTCTCCCTCTTCCTCTGCCTGCTGCTCTGACTCCTTATGCTCGTTCTCTATCTCTGTCAAATAAATAAAAAAATCTCTAAAAAAATAAAAATAAGGGACGCCTGGGTGGCTCAGTTGGTTAAGCTGCTGCCTTTGGCTCAGGTCATGATCCCAGCGTCCTGGGATCGAGTCCCACATCGGGTTCCTTGCTCAGCAGGGAGCCTGCTTCTCCCTCTGCCTCTGCCTGCCACTCTTACTGTGCTCACTCTCTCTGACAAATAAATAAATAAAAATCTTAAAAAAAAATAAAAATAAAAGAATGCTTCACTTATTATGGTGATCATTTAATATGTGCAAATATACAATCATTATTTTGTACACCCGAAACTAACATAATGTATGTCCATTAAATCTCAATTTATAAAAACAATGTTTCATATTAGACACTCTTCTGGAGGTACTGAAAGATATTAACCAGTGTTCCAATGAGATATATTTTAGGTAGAATTACAGGTTGTTCACAAAAATGGAAGGCAGCTTAGGAACCAAGTCAATCCATTTTATTCATCATTGTGTTTCAGTAGGAGTTACCACATATAAACCAGCACAGCTTTATTAAAGAGCTACTTTTAAAATACCTTTTTCTGGATAATCTCAATTTCCTTCCTCCTTATGCTATTCTCCTTTTTTTTGGAAATTAATACTACCTGCAAATTCCACAAAAATCACTGCCAGAAAATTCCTATTCATCCGTACCTAACGACCAACATACTATACATATGCTTAATACTTAATGAAGACTTGTCAAAATGAAGACTTAGAATTGTAACACCCAAGCCCTTTTATAAGTAGGCATGACTGAATAGATTGGAACTGAAATGAATATAATAAAAAAAAAAGAAGAGAAGCAGCAGATATTAAAACAATAAATTCTTCCTAGTTTGAGTAAATTACAAAAACTGTTAGTTTCTTACACTTGGGCTTCAGTCTAAGATTTAAAGCAAGAGTTTTTTGGACCGAATTCTGGTTCTGCTACTTACTAAACTGTGGGACCTTGGGCCAATCAGTTACCGTGAGCCTCCATTTCCTCATTCGTACATACCCTACAGCGGTTTTGGAACGTGTGTTATTCTCTTGGCAAATATCTGGCACTTAGGAAAGCGGTAGTCTTTATTACCTAAACGGCGCCTGCCTTCATACACCTGCCCTCAAAGCTACTAAGCAAGCAGCAGCAAAAATTAGACCCCAGTTCTCCGATTCACACCAGGTCACATCAGGATACCTCTGAGGGTTTCCCGCAGGGTCCTTTTGCTGGAAGCGGTTGTGGCATTGTGAATTCGCCCCACAGTGCTACACAGCGGGAAGGAGGGACTTCCGCCGCAACGGCTCGAGCGGCGGCGGTACGGAGAAACCGATCCGGAACAGGTGGGAAGAACGCCAGCCGCCCAGGGAGGTATCCGGAAGCGCCGCGGAGGGGGATGGGGGGACTACATTTCCCACAAGTCCACGGGGCAGGGCGAGGGGCGGGCGTCGGGGACAATACCGGACGGGCCTTGCCCGGCAATGCCAAGGTAAATGCCGGCAGTGCGGCTCAGAGGGAAGAGTGACTTACAGTCTGCGCTTGGATTTCCGCTAGTAACCTCCTAACCCACCCCGAAGTGACAAAGAGGCCCTAGCAATTCGGGGATTTCCGGGCCGCAGGACTCCATCCCTGAAACCCCTGCCTGTCCCCCTGCGGTGGGGCTGGGGGCTCTTCGAGGTGCCTGAGGTCGCGGGGCGTTATACTAGACAGGTGAAGGCCCAGGGTTCCCCTTTCTAGGGTTGACAACCCGTAGTGGGTCATCAGTACTCCCTCCCCCGAGCCCTGTGGCCTATTAAATCAGGCTGAAGCTGGGCCGTGCCCCGCTCCTCGGGGCAAGATGTTAGTGGTGGTGCGGGGGAAGGTGCCCTCGCTCCCCGCAGCCCCGTCCAGGGGCGGGCAACCTTCCCACACACCTTTGGTTACTTTCAGACGTTCTTGGCTCGAGGCGGCTAAAGCTGCCAAAGAATCGCGGCCCAAGCACTGCTGAACACTTTGGTCCAGCATCTCAAATTCTTACGTACTCTTTAGGATACTGTAAGGATTGCCAGAACTCGAATGGCAGAACATTAAGGTTCGCACCGAGCCTATCCTGATCTAAAGCCCTTTCTTATGTCCCATCACATTCCTCAAACCTTAACCTAAGAGGGCAGGCGCTGTGGACCTCAGGGCCCTGTCTCAGGACCCAACCCCGCGTCCCCGGTCCCCGGTCCGGCTGCACGGACGCGGCGGTCCGGCCTGTTCAAAAAGCGAGATCCCGATCCATCCGCTTCTCTGCCTGGCCTTCTTCTCTGGCCCTGCCCAGGCAACCCACAGCAGCGCGCGTCGTCGCCTCGGACGCGGGCGGGTGGGTGGAGTCCGCTGAGCGGCTGCAGTGGCGGCGGCAGCTAGTGGGTCCTTTAGTGGCTCCGGGGCGGGGCTGTGGGGAGCGCGCCTACTGACCGACGGACCCCGCCGGGATGGGGAGTGTGGCTGCTCCGCTAGGGTCCTCCGGGTGCAAGAGCGGCTCCGCGACCGCGGGTGGCCGGAGCCCCTCCGTGTTGTGCTAGAGATGCTCTTCCTCTCGGTGAGTTGTTTTCTGTGTCGGCGGGCCGGCTTCTCGGCCTAGGTCACGCCCCGGGGAGGAGGAACGAGCTGGGCCACCTCGTTCTGTGTGGCCTGGATAGGGCAGGGCGACGGGGCAATGGCCAGCTGCGTGGGCCTCCTCCCTTTGGGCATGTTGATCCGCGGCTGCGCTCCATGTTCCAGTTTCATGCAGGCTCCTGGGAAAGCTTGTGCTGCTGCTGCCTGATTCCAGCCGACAGACCTTTGGACCAGGACTGGGGCCGGCGTTGGCGGCTGGAGATGGCGGACCCGAGATCCGTGCACGAAACCAGGTTTGAGGCGGCGGTGAAGGTGATCCAGAGTTTGCCGAAAAATGGTAAGTGTGCCGGCCCCCCACTGGGGAAGCCTCCTGCAAAGGCCCGAGGCCCCAGGTTCCGAACCTCGCTTCCTTTAATCTTCTTTCAGCCTGTAGTCTTGCTAAATACAACCTCCTCGGTGGCTGCGTTTAAAAGGAATGTAATTGGAGGAAAGGTAAAGGGTGTTAATTACCTGCTGATCTTTCAAGCACGAGACAAATATATTACCCAGATTTTGAGCAGTGTTTATTGCTGAAAACAAAAGTCTGTTACTTAATGACTGCGGATTTGGATATGTTAAAAAAAAAAAAAAAAGAAAACAAAACTGGGTTGGGGATGCTTGGTGCCGCATCCTCATAAAGTGTACTATTTAAGCCTTTCAGAAACTTTCGATGTGAAGGGAGGGAAAGCAAAGAATAGCTATATTCATTTGTAAAATCATTTTTTTAAATAAATACATCTATTTGTGACTTTTGTGTGTGTGCTATTCTCCTATTCTGGTGTTCTCTTTCTTATTCTTACATTGGGCCTTCCTTGCAGCTTAAGGGAAAAGTCGTTCCAGTTGTTTCCTTTGTATTTAATGTGTCACTTCTCAGGCTACCTTCAACCTTTTTATCATTGACTTTTAGCAATTTGACTGTGATGTGTCCAGGTGTGTGGTTTTCTTCAAATTCATCCTGTTTAGCGCTTACAGAGCTTCTTGTAATTTTATGTGTTTGACCAAAGTTGGGAAGTTTAAAGCCGTTATTCAAATATTTTAGTGGAGAGGATTGGCAGGGGGAACTTTTATCTTTTACTTCCTATCCTTCTTCATAATATGAATTATTTTCCACAGTAAACGTGTGTTTTGTTTTTAAATGATGCTTTTAAGCACTATTACTGTGCCAGAGTGTAAAACTCACCAAATGCTCATGGAATACATCGTTATTGCAGTATTTAATATGTTCTCCATTTTAATTAATCATGAATTGACTTGGTAATGAATATGCAACACTGTTTAATAAAAATTCATTAATTGTAGATTCAAAAGGTTTTGAAAATGAATGTACACAAAATAGTATTCCTTTCGTAATCTCAAACGTGGAACAAGGGGAGGACATATGAGGGGGTTGTTATTAAGACTGAATGAACAGGGGTGCTTGAGTGGCTTAGTTGGTTAAGTGTATGCCTTTGGCTTGGGTCATGATCCCTGCATCCTGGGATCCAGCCCCAGGACAGGGTTCTTATATATTATATACATATTATATATTATATATTATGTATTATATATTATGTGAGAGCACCTTGAGGACAGATTGTACTTTATTTGGTGTCTTACTCACAGAATATATACAATATATTATCAGTTTTTGCTGTAATCTATTCTAATGTATGTGTCACTTACCTTAACAAATAACCTTTTAAATCTTATTTTGATTTACTTAAGATACAATGAGATGAGGCTCTTGGGGTTTTAAGTTTAGTTTGTTTTATTTAAATAGGTAACCATCTTAAAAATATTTTCTCAAAACTTTATTTCAGACCTTAAAAAAATACATAACCATTTTAACTGTAACTTCCCCATTTTTTTTTACCTCTTATATAAAGGAGGACCATAGTATTGAAATAATATATCTAATAGATACTCCAAAAGGAGCATATATTATATATAGATCTTTGTTACTGTGATTTTGGACTTAGTTATTCATTCTTGGCCAAACCTGAAACACCATTTTTCAGCTTCTCTATGTTGTAATTTTCACAATGTTTATAAACTACTCATTTTTGATTACTATACATTATCTGTTTATTATGCAATCTATGAAGTTTTTAAAATATCTTTTTACAGTTTTAAGTTTTATTTTTATACTAATTATGGTATAAAAGTAATATACAAACACACTGAATGTAAAAAATTTTAAAACACAAGTAAGCAAAAAAGAAGATAAAAATAATCTCTATCCTTACTATCTGCAGAGATATCTTCCTCAAGATTTTGATGTGTTTTCTTCTCTTTGCTTTTTATGTAAATACTTATTTTGCAAAAAGTGGATTATACTGGATATGCTATTTTTAAACTACTGTTTTTTTCTCATTTTATAGTAGATTGTGAAACTTTTCTCAAGCCATTGTTTATATTTTCATACCATATAATTTTTAAGGACTGTAGTTATAAACTATCCTGTTGTATATATGTATCATAATTATTTAGGTAATTATTTATTATAAAACATTTGCATTCCAGTTTTCCCTGTTTTTAAGTATTGCAACTTATAGTACTTATGCATACAATTTGAAAAAAAATTTTTAAAGATTTTATTTATTTATTTATTTATTTGAGAGAGAGAGAGAGAGAGAGAGGAAGAGAGAGAGAGCGAGCATGAGCAGGGGGAAGGGGCAGACAGAAAGGGAGAAGCAGACTCCCCACCGAACAGGTAGTCTGACGTGGGACTGGATCCCAGGACCTTGAGATCATGACCAGAGCCAAAGGCAGGTGCTCAACTGACTGAGCCACCCAGGAGTCCTGAGAAACCTCTTTTTTCTTGGATTAATTCTTTTTCTACCACAGCACACACTGGTTGACTTTAGCCAAACTTCTTTACTCATGAAGAAATTGAAATTTGGCCAAGAGGAGTTAAATTTCTTTTTTTAATATTTTATTTATTTGTTTGAGAGAGACAGAGATAGTGAGAAGGAGAACACGTGGGCAGGAGGGGGAGAAGCAGAATCCCCGCTGAGCAGGGAGCCTGACCCAGGGCTCCATCCCAGAACACTGGGATCACAACCTGAGCCCAAGGCTCAACTGACTGAACTACCTGGGTGCCCCGAAGAGTTGAATTTCTTAAGATTGAAGTTTTCATAAAACAGAGTGTACATTTAACTTTTTCATTTGTTTCATTCGGCTTGGTTTGTCACAGTCTTTGAATAAAAAATACCTCATTAAAAAAGACCTTAATATAGTTGCATAATGCAATTATTCTATATTTTCATATCTTGCTGTTTTAAATGACATTTGCCAGTTATTTTAGTTATACCTACAGCATATTTATTCATTTATTCTTTTATTTATTGAACTATGTTGGGCATTGTTATTAAAGTGTAAAAACTTCAGAGTTTTTTTTTTAAATTTTATTTGTTTATTTTAGAGAGAGAGTGAGTGAGATAGAGCGTAAGAGGGGAGAGGGTCAGAGGGAGAAGCAGACTCCCCACTGAGCAGGGAGCCCAATATGGGACTCCATCCCAGGACTCCGGAATCATGACCTGGGCTGAAGGCAGTCGCCCAACCAGCTGAGCCACCCAGGCGCCCCTCAGAGTTTTTTTTTAAATCAAAGGAGTATAGCAACTAACAGAGCCATAATGTTTGTTTCTATAAGACAGAAGTAAATGATTATCTGAACTATTAATGAAATATTTAAAAATCACTATTAGTATAGCTAAGCTGATTTGTAACCTTATATTATTGATTGTATTCTCCAGGTGATCTGTATTTAATATGTTTCCAATAGGTTCATTTCAGCCAACAAATGAAATGATGCTCAAATTCTATAGCTTCTATAAGCAGGCAACCGAAGGACCCTGTAAACTTTCAAGGCCTGGATTCTGGGATCCTATTGGAAGATACAAATGGTAATTTCATAGAGAGAGCTATGAAAGGAATTTTATTTTAGTGACATAATTATCATATGACTTAATTATGTGGTTATGTATTATTCTGAGCAGAAGTGTTCTAACATGCTAGATCCAATTTTTATCCTCCATGTGCTTTCAACACAATTTCGTGCAAATAGAAAAGTCTTGGGGAAGAGAGGAAAACAATAAAACCAAAAAATGTATCAAAGATTAAAAAAATCATTTTCAGTTAGCCTTTCCTTTGATGGAGTTTTTTTCATTTATTGTAAGAAGAGAAACTCCCAAAGTCAGTTAAACAAACAAATTCTCCTGCCTCTCATACCTACCAAGAAAAATAATGACTTTACTTGCCAAGTGACACTGTTTGCTTTGAGCATTTAGATAAGTAACTAGGCACATGACTAAGGGACCGCTATGCTAACTTTTTAATCTAGGCTGTCCCTCCTATCACGCTGTACTTGAATAGAAATTTGATTTTTTTTTTTAAAGATTTTCTTTATTTATTTGACAGACAGAGATCACAAGTAGGCAGAGAGGCAGGCAGAGAGGAGGAAGCGGGCTCCCGGCTGAGCAGAAAGACCGATGCGGGACTTGATCCCAGCACCCTGGGATCATGACCCAAGCTGAAGGCAGAGGCCTTAACCCACTGAGCCACCCAGGTGCCCCCAAAATTTGATTTTTTTTTTTTTTAAAGATTTTATTTATTTATTTGACGGGCAGAGATCACAAGCAGGCAGAGAGGCAGGCAGAGGGAGAGGAGGAAGCAGGCTCCCTGTTGAGCAGAGAACCCGATGCGGGGCTTGATCCCAGGACCCTGGGATCATGACCTGAGCCGAAGGCAGAGGCTTTAACCCACTGAGCCACCCAGGCGCCCCAAAATTTGATTTTTAATATACTTAAAATCATAAAACAGCCAGAGATACCTCTGTAACATAGACTGTATGTTATGAGCAGAGTATGCTAATTGGTGAAGCATGTCTTAAGAGCCACACATTTTGATGGTTTAATTTCTTTGTTTTTGTGTGTGTGTGTTTTTTTTTTTTAATTCCATTTATTTTTTTGAGAGAGAGAGAGCACAAGCAGGGTGAGGGGCACAGGGAGTCTGATGCGGGGCTCGATCCCAGGTCTCCGTGATCATGACCTGAGCTGAAGGCAGATGCCCAACGGACTGTGCCACACAGGCCCCCAAAGGCTAAATTTCTTTCCACTGAATTGGAAGTCCTTAAACTCCCTTGAGGATTTCATAGTACTGTACTTTCCTTTAAGTTCTTTATGAATAGTCATAGATAATAGGTTAAATGTAATAGCAGTATGTTATTTAATCTGTTGTAAGAAAATTGATTTACTTTATGATTTTTCCTCAGAAATGACCATTGGAGGATTTAAACTCCTTCTGGAAAAAATATGTAAAAAGAAAGGTTTTCATTTTAGGCAAAAATTTCAAAGGACTGTTCTCATTATCTAGGAGGTTAAAAATGTCCTATGCCTCACATTTTTGTTTTTTTAGAAGTAGGAAACCACTTTTATTTTTTGAGTGTGTCAGCTAGAGTCTTGTTTAAATTAATGGAAACTTTTTTTTTTTAGATTTTATTTATTTGACAGAGAGAGAGATCACAAGTAGGCAGAGAGGCAGACAGAGAGAGAGAGGGGGAAGTAGATTCTTTGCTGAGAAGAGAGCCCGATGTGGGGCTCGATCCGAGGACCCTGATCATGACCTGAGCTGGAGGCATAAGCTTAACCCACTGAGCCACCCAGGTGCCCCAAAATTAATGGAAACTTTTAACCAAAACTTCTGTTCATTTAAAACATGGCTGTGGGGGCACCTGGGTGGCTCAGTGGGTTAAAGCCTCTGCCTTCTGCTCAGGTCATGATCCCAGGGTCCTGGGATCGAGCCCCATATTGGGCTGTCTGCTCGGCAGGGAGCCTGCTTCCTCCTCTCTCTCTGCCTACTTGTAATCTGTCTGTCAAATAAATAAATAAAATCTTAAAAAAAATTAAAAAACAAAACAAAACAAACAAACAAAAAACATGGCTGTGGGGGTACCTGGGTGGCTCAGTGGGTTAGGGCCTCTGCCTTCGGCTCCAGTCATGATCCTGGGGCCGTGGGATCGAGCCCCTCATAGGGCTCTCTGCTCGGCAGGGAGCCTGCTTCCCTCTCTCTCTCTGCTTGCCTCTCTGCCTACTTGTGATCTCTTGTCTGTCAAAAAAATAAATAAAATCTTAATTAATAAATAAATAAATAAAACGTGGCTGTGATAGTTCATTTCATGTAGAGTTCTAAAATGTTTATTTCTGTCACTGTTCTTTATAATATAAAGTTTTTGAAGAGTTCTTAGCAAATATTTTTCAACAATCGATAGTGTTTGCTCTACAGTGTGCATAATGTAGTCTCTGTAATCTATAGTCTAAGTTTTATAGATGGGCTATATATTTACTAGTTTTAAATACTGTTTAATTTGACAGTTTATTTACTCTAATACTTTTAAGATGGCACATTTAAAGTGATCCTTTGAGAGCATAATATCTTTGTGTAGGCTTTAAGAAGAGAGACTGTTTTAAATTAATGACCCTATAGTATTTTGACACAATGTTGTGTTCTGAGCAATTGGGAAACTTGTCTTTTTGTTACTTGGATATTCTCATTTCTAGGGATGCTTGGAATTCATTGGGTGATATGACCAAAGAGGAAGCCATGATCGCATATGTTGAAGAAATGAAAAAGGTAAGGAAGTGATTCACAGCAGAAAATGAAAATATTTCATGGGGCACCTGGGTGGCTCAGTTGGTTAAGTATCTGATTCTTGATAGCTCAGATCTTGATCTCAGAGTTAAGAGATTAAAAAAAGAAGAAAAAATGAAAATATTCAGAACAGCTCTAATTTAATTTGTTATCAAGCAAATTAGCTGCTTTGTTTTAATGAACAAAGAGATTATAATATATAGAATATAAAATCTAAGTTATTGGATTTATTAGGGTTTTATCTGTCTCCTAAATGTTCATATTAAGGTAAGTGTTTTTTCCTTGAGATCACATTGTAGTGACGTGATTTTTTTTTTTTCATCTTCCCTGTCTTTCTCCATAGTCAACGTCTTCAGAAAGTTATAGAAATAGGAATTTCTTGAAATATTGAAGTCCCTTTCTCAGGAATCTGAGAAGTACCTTGGCTGTCTTGAAAGCATTTCTGCTTTGGAACTTTTTATTTTTTATTTTTATTTTATTTTATTTTATTTTAAAGATTTTTTTATTTATCCATCCGACAGACAGAGATCACAGGTAGGCAGAGAGGCAGAGAGAGAGAGGAGGAAGCAGGCTGTCCGCAGAGCGGAAAGCCCGATGCAGGGCTCAATCTCATGACTCTGGGATCATGACCCGAGCCTAAGGCAGCGGCTTTAACCCACTGAGCCACCCAGGTGCCCCTGGAACTTTTTATTTAGGAGAAATAGTTAACAACCCTGCCCATCAGTGTTCTTATCAAGTTTGACCCACAAATTGAGATATTCCTATCATGGGACTTCTTAGTAACAAGCATTTTTCTTTGAATGCAGAGATCCTTCAGAAGCAGAATAAGATAAGGATTCTTTTAATTTCTCTGGTAGTTAGTTGGAGGGCATTCCTTTAACTAGCTCTTTTAAGTCCACTTGTTTTGAGGAGCAAATTTCTGAAGAAATCTTGGATTTTAAGGAACTCTTAGTATCTTTTTATAAAGCACCATTTCTATTTTGGAACTGGATCAGAAATTGTGAAATTTAGGTCCATTTGGTAATCTTAAATAAGTTATCTGTGAACATAAAGAAAATCTGTAAAAAGGAATAGTTCTTTTGCCAGATTGTTTCACAGTGTTAATTTCTAGAAGTAATTTCTGTTTGGTCAGTTGAGACTCATTTATTTTGTTTTATTTTGATCTCTCCTATACTGTTCAAAGTTGTGGCCTTTGTTAAATTTTCGCAGTTTTTATTTAGTGGGCCTGGTTTATCTATGACAGAAGGCAGAGTTTAGTCCTTTGGGCTTTTTTTATATCAGTAGCACAACAACAAAGGAGCCTTTCAAAAGCAGAGAAAATCTAAAGCCTTTTTGGTTTGGTAACTATTCCTTTTCTTTCTTTTAAATATCATTCTAATTTTTAGGACATACTTCTGTCATGGAAGGTTGAATTGACACATTAGATGAAATTTACCCATTTTCCCTCTTGGTTAATTAATGATGTAGCTACAGCTTAAAGTGGGAGGGAGATGGATTTAAACTATCCTGCTGCCTTTTAGCTGTCTTAAGATACTTCTACTGTACCTGTAGATTTCTATAACTACCTCTCTAGAAAACTAAACTATTTCCTTTTAGACTTTTAAAATTTCATTTTTCATATGGTAAATATAATAAAATTTATAGTAACCTTTAAGAGATAAATCTAAGACTGTTAGGATTGAAAATTTGATTAGTTTTTGAAAATATTTTCAGAGATTTGCCTTCTGGATATCAGCAGATAAAATTATATGCTTTTAAGTAATGATGTGGCAGCGGATGGGAGGTACCTGACTGGCTCAGTTGGTAAAGTATACAACTGTTGATCTCAGGGTTGTGAGTTTGAGCCCCAAGTTGGGTTTTACTTAAAAATGTATCTGTATATTAAATAATGGTGTTTGGTAGTACGTTGTCCCAAAGATTTGATTACTGAATTTGGGAAATTTTTTTTAAAGATTTTATTTACTTATTTGAGAGAGAGAGAGAGGCAGAGGGAGAGGGAGAAGGAGGCTCCTCTCTGAGCAGGGTGCATGATGCTGGGCTAGATCCTGGGACCCTGGCATCATGACCTGAGCCGAAGGCAGATATTTAACCGGTTGAGCCACCCAGGCTCCCTGGGACTTTTTCTAATTACAGTAGTTCACTAACTGAACCATTTGTTAAATTATATTTGTAAATATAGTTCACTGTACTACTGCCCTTTATACTCTTTTAGTATAAATCTCATCCTGTGCTTTTGCATTCAATTGTTTAAGGAATTATCAATTTGTATCTTATAATAGATAATGTTCTCTGGAAAATTGCTTTTTGTAATTTATAAACTATCCAGTGAAATATCACTGAAAAAGTTGCTGGAATCAAAAATTCTTTTAGAATAATTTAGTAGGATTTTAGCTTTGAGAGAGCAGAATAACTAATGTGGTTTGTGGGAAATAATCCATGGTTCTTTAAATAAAGTTAACTTTGATTCATAACCAAAAGGAAATATAAAATTCAATTTTCTGTACAAATTTTACAGGCTGTCTCTTTTTGTTTTTGTTTTAAAGATTTTATTTTTAAGAATCTCTACACCCAATGTGGGGCTCAAACTTACAGCCCCAAGATTAAGCACCGCATGTTCTACTGACTGAGCCAGCCAGCGGCCTCCAAATTTTATAGGCTTTCTTAATGAGGATTCCTGGAGAATTAACCAGAACCTGAATAATATGCATTATGTCTGTTAGATTTAAAGAGAGATCAGTGTAATCAACTCTGGCTGCACATTGGAATCAGTAGGGGGAACTTGTTTAAAAAAAAAAAAAAAAAAGTGCCAGTATAACTCCAGACTAATTATTTCAGGATTTCTAAGAGGATGGGATAATCGCTGTAGTAGAGGGAGAATTAGAAAAGACTCTCATAAAGGAGGGAACCTGTAAGTTACCATGGCTGAGGGTCTGGTCCATAGCTCTCTCCATCCAGAACATTGGATTTCTCTTTTTAAGGCTTGACTGATGATAACCATCTTCTGGAGATGTAGAGAAAAGCCAGAATGCTAATTTTTTTCCCCTCAGAACGCTAATTCCTTAGCTTACAGTGGGTGTTCTACCCTTCTAGTGCACAGCAGGCTCAGGACTGAGATGTAGGACACCCCTCAAAATGTCAGAGGCACTTGGGAAACTCTAAGATTGTCTACGGAACGGTGTAGAACACCGAGATTTGGATGACATTAAGAGATGTGTTCAGGATGTCTGGGTGGCTCAGTCAGTTAAGCATCTGCTTTGGCTTAGGTAATGATCTTAGGGTCCTGGAATCGAGTCCCACATTGGGCTTCTTGCTCAGCCAGGAGCCTGCTTCTTCCTGTGCCTGCTGCTCCCCCTGCTTGTGGCCTTTCTCTCTGACAAATAAATAAAATCTTAAAAAAAAGATGTGTTCATCTGACCAAAACAAACCAAGGAGGGGCGCCTGGGTGGCTCAGTGGATTAAAGCCTCTGCCTTCAGATCCGGTCATGATCCCGCCGGGTCCTGGGATCGAGCCCCACATTGGGCTCTCTGCTCGGCCGGGAGCCTGCTTCCTCCTCGCTCTGCCTGTTCCTCTGCCTACTTGTGATCTCTGTCTGTCAAATAAATAAATAAAATCTTAAAAAAAAACCAAAAAAGCAAAACCAAGGAATTTAATCTTTGCTTTACAATATTGTATATCTGTACCTTTTTTTTGTATCGTAACTTTTTTTTTAAAAAGATTTTATTTATTTATTTGACAGACAGAGATCACAAGTAGGCAGAGAGGCAGAGAGAGAGAGGAGGAAGCAGGCTGTCCGCAGAGCAGAGAGCCCGATATGGGGCTCGATCCCACGACCCTGGGATCATGACCCGAGCCAAAAGCAGCGGCTTTAACCCACTGAGCCACCCAGGCACCCCTCTATCGTACCTTTGATAAGATATTTTCATCATACAGAATTGATGTTTCTTACCAAGGAAATGTGCTGGAGAAACCTAGAAAAATTATTGTACTTTGTTTTTTATTTTTATTTTTTATTTTATAAATTTTTAAAAAAATTGTATAAACATATAATGTATTATTAGCCCCAGGGGTACAGGTCTGTGAATCGCCAGGTTTACACACTTCACAGCACTCACCATAGCACATACCCTCCCCCATGTCCATAACCCCACCACCCTCTCCCGACCTCCATCCCCCCAGCAACCCTCAGTTTGTTTTGTGAGATTAAGAGTCTCTTATGGTTTGTCTCCCTCCCGATCCCATCTTGTTTCATTTATTCCTTTCCTACCTCCCAGACCCCCCCACGTTGCCTCTCAAATTCTTCATATCAGGGGGATCATATAAATTATTGTACTTTGAATGCTGCTTTGAGAGTCTGTGCAGCTCACCAGTCTTCATTTGGATAGGTTACAGTCCAGTTGACTTGATTTAGTTCAGTTACACTATACATAAAATCTTTGGGGTTAAGGAGTAGTTACCTAGACTGATATTTGCCTGGCTCTGCTTATCTTTCTGTGTCTCTGTCTCTGATGATGATCTTGTTTGTGTGTGCGTGCGTGCACGCATGGCCACCCGCATACCATTTCTTTGATTTCAGCATTGGAATGCAGGGGAGAGAATTTTGGAGGTGACTAAGATCATTCTTCTTGGGTTTTGTATTTTTCAAGTTTCTTCTTCAGAGAGTAACCTCTTAAATTCTGGGTGTATCTTACTGTGACCATATGTGTCCCAACTGTATTGACTACTGAAATTCTAGCTTATTGAAAGAAAAATTACTCTGCTTAGATTTGCTTAGCACTGGCACACACTACATTTATTTATTTAGCCAGCTAGTTCTGCTATTTGAGATCCATAATTCAGTCCATTACCTATGGGATATGAGAAACCGAAACACAGATTTGAATAGCCCTACTTAAGGACAAATTTTGGAGACTTTTTGGAGTTACCTTGACATTGAGAGATAACTAAAAGAGATCTGGTTTGAAAGAGGATCAAAGGAGGTGTTAGCTGGGGTCAGTCAAGATGGAATGTATGGCTGGCTAACTAGATTCTGTTAAGTCTTTACATATGTACACTATCTCAGGACAGAATAGGGTAAAGGGTGCTGACTTGTGTTTGAATTATATCTCTGCCATGTAATAACTGTGACTTTGGTCACATCAAAGTAAACATCACCAGAAATAAATAAATAAATAGAAAAACAACTAAAGAAATAAATAAACATTGCCTAATAGTTTCAATTTTTGTGTTGAATCTAATTCTCAGAATTATTGGTGTAATCCATACGTATTACAGATCATGTTTCTATAATAAGCTATAAAAATGCCCTCCCTAATGGCCCCAGCCTTGCAATAACAAGTACTTCCTTCTAAAAAAGACATTTTATGGTTAAGCAATTTTTTGCCCTCCTATCAATTGAGAGGAGCGGCAGTTAGAGAGTTTACAATGAGCTCTAAAATTATAATCACTAACACCAGTTATTTTTAGCCTAGTTCATTCTGTATGATCTTTCAACACACCCCTGCCTTGTTTATTAAATTGTATGTGCTAGACTCTGGAAATACAGAAATGGTCAAAAACAGATGAAGGCCTTGTTCCACTGAGCTTACATTATGTTGCAAAAGATAGGCAGTATCTTTTTAAAGCAGGGAGAGTGACTGAGTCTGAGGTTCTTAATTTTAAAGATGTAAGTGGCCACTTTAAAACTGTGTAGTAGAAGGGGTGCCTGGGTGGCTCAGTGGGTGAAGCCTCTGCCTTCAGCTCAGGTCATGATCCCAGGGTCCTGGGATGGAGCCCCACATCGGGCTCTCTGCTGGGCGAGGAGCCTGCTCCCTCCTCTCTCTGCCTGCCTCTCTGCCTACGTGTGGTCTCTGTCAAATAAATAAATAAAATCTTTAAAAAAAAGAAAATAAAAATAAAACTGTGTAGAAGCTGAAAAATATGCAAAAATGATAGAGGATTTTGATTGCTTTAGGTAATAAATGTGTTCACCTTAGTGATAGAAGTAATATATGTAAATGAAAAAAATCCAAACATCAAAAAAGTATAAAATGAAAAGTGAATCTTCCCTATTCCCTCCATTTTAATTGTTTAAGTGATAATTACTTTTAGTTCTATTTTGCAGATTGAGGAAACACGTGTATGTATTTATATCTATATCTTCTCATTTAAAAAGAGAAAAAAACCAGTAATGGCCTCATACTGTTACTGTTCACTAACTCCCTTTTTGCCTGTAAAAAAAAATTCAGATGTTTTCCCTATCAGCACACACAAAGCTAACCTTAAATATCTACAGAGTATGTTCTATATGGAAATGTTTCCTTTTATCTCTTACCAGTTGATAGTATGCCTTTTCAGTTAATTTACCTTGATCTTTAAATTTGGTGATTCTAAATTGGCCCATAGGTGTGAAGGTGTCTGAAAGTGATGACTACCTTAAGAGTAGACAGAATAATATTATTCTTACCCCAGAATTTTCTATTGTATTTAACATTAGTGCCCTCAGTTTTTAATGCACAATTTATAGGTTATTGGGTAAAATTTCAAAAGGAGCTTATGTAAAACAGACTTCAAAATTAAGACACTTAAAAAAAAAAGATTTTATTTATTTATTTGACAGAGAGAGGGGGAACACAAGCAGGGGAGTGGGAGAGGAAGAAGCAGGTTTCCCGCTGAGCAGGGAGCCCGATGCGGGACTCAATCCCAGGACTCTGGGATCATGACCTGAGGCACCCAGGCGCCCCAAGACACTTTTAAATCTTGAATATACATGATACTTTTCTAGGAGAATATACACTTTGAGTATGTCATTAATGTAGTATATAATTAATATTAATATATAATATTAATATAGATACTTTGGAGAATCTATAAATGAACATCAAATCTCAAAAATATTATTAAATTAATTGTAAATATTATATTATTTGGTACTAGTGTAGATCAGATTAGTAGTTTATGATTTCACAAGATTTATTTCTTTTGATTACAGATTCTTGAAACTATGCCGATGACTGAGAAAGTTGAAGAGTTGCTACATGTCATAGGCCCATTTTATGAAATTGTAGAAGACAAAAAGAGTGGGAGAACTTCTGATTTAACCTCAGGTTGGACTGTCTTACTTGTTTTTATTCCAGCAACTGATCTGTCGTGCATGCATTAATATTTATATGTCTAATTTTTTTTTTTACTTTCACATGCCAGTCCGACTGGAGAAAATCTCTAAATACTTAGAAGGTAGGAATAATGACATCCACGTAAACATTTTGTTTAAAATTTACATGCCAAGAGGATTTTGTACAAATTTATATAACACTCAAGAGTTTTCATTCCAAGCAAATACACTACATAAAGTTCAAAAATATTATAAACACTTAAGTTTTAACCCTTCAGTTATTAAAACATGACAGGTGGCTCACTGAGTATATACAAAATTGTGACAGAATTCATGATATTATTTTGATAATCATACTTTCTGATTCACTTTCTTAATTACATTAACAGCGCCATGGCTGAAATGATTTTCTAGCTACTTTTAACAAGGATATGTTTATAGTATGGTTTAACTATATAGTGTAGTGTAGCGACCCAAAACAAGAAATCAGTGAAGTCACTTAGCTTGGTCTTTTTTTTTTTTTTTTAGATTTTGATTTCGTGCTCTCAGGAAAGAATTGAAAGGCTTATCTTTTACATACTAGTGGAGTTGAATAATAGGCAAATTTCCTGACATTAAATGCAAACATTTGCTCTTTAATTTTTTTTTTTTTTTTAGAAAGCAGAGTGAAATGAGCCTGTAAGAATTATTTCAAATGAAAATTATATATGTTTTATTTTCTTGGCATCCCAATTTATAAGGTATCTTTTACTAATTGACAGAAATTAGAGGTTTCAGAACTGTTATCTTTCCTAAGGTCTGCAGTTTGTGTCTGCGATAGTAACTGATAGATGGCCCACTGAGCGTAATGCTCATATAACCACACCCCCCATTACTGATTTGCTTGAAGGAACCAAATTTTAACAAATAATTTTCCATATAAGTCATGCTAGTCAATGCAGGAAAAATATTAAGTATGTCCTCTGTGTGAAGCATATTTCTAGGATTTAGAGGGGAATAAATCTGGACCTGTTTTTAGTATTATTTAAGCTGGCTGGAGGCAAATGTTTAAACAATTAATTATAAATGCAAGGAAGAGTGAATAACGATAATAAAGGCTCAGGTCCATAATCCCTAAGCTATAATTTAAAAGTTCAAAAAGCTTGATGAACCAGATACTGTTTTGGCAACTCATTTGAGAGCAAAACCTTTACTTTAAGCAACCAAAATCCTCTATCATTTTTGCCTATTTTTCAGCTTATACACAGTGTTAATGTGGCCTCTTGTGTCTTTAACATTTAAGAACTGAACATGAACTAATTTAGCCGCAGACCCTGACTTGAAATGACGTGATGCTATTTTAAATAAATCTTTATTCTGTTTAGTGTGACTATGCATATGTTTTGCTGTAAAAACTTTATTATTGTTTTTTAGTGGGAGCTGCCTTAAACTCTCTTGAAAGTATTACATAATGTATAGTACATTTAGTATATGACATTTGCAATATTAGAAAACTGGATTTTAAATCATATCTGGATTCAAGGGTAAGGGATGTGGATCTGTTCCGTAATTTATTTAACCTATAACATTCTAATGGACATTTAGATTGTTTCCTCTTTTTTTTGTATTAAGTTTTTAATTTTAATTTCAGTATAGTTAACATACAGTGTTATATTTGTTTCCTCTTCTATCTTCAAAAAATGCTGCTGATAGTAACCCTGTACAAATGTTATCTAATATATAAGAAGGTATATCTGTAAGAAATAATATTAGAAATCTAATAGCCAAGGTCAAAATATATGGGTGTTTCATAGTTTACAGTCTTGACTTTTCTTTGAACAAAGAATGGTATTAAAAGTAGCCTCTTAGGCCCAGTAGAGATGTTATCTGTGTCATATGGGCTTTTTCATAGTATACATACATAGTAAATTTTGAAATCTGGAAATATGAACTCTCCAACTTTTTCCTTTTTCAAGATTGTTTTGACCATCGTGGATCCTTTGCATTTCTCTGTGAATTTTAAAATCAGCTTGTCAATTTTTTGCAAAAAAGGTCACCAACATTCTAATAGGGATTGCAGTGAATTGCGGGGCATTTTGAGGAGTATTGTCATCACAACAATGTTGTCTTCCAGTCCATTTATTTAGTTCTTTAATTTCTTCCAACAATGTTTTGTCATTTACAGTGTAAAATACATATATCTTCTTTTGTCAAGTATACTGCTGAGCATTTTATTCTTTTTACTGCTATTATAGATTATTTTCTAATTTCATGTTTGGATTGTTCATTGTTAGGTTGTAAAAATACAGTTGATTTTTGTTGATGGATGTTGTATTCTGCAGTCTCATCGAACCTTTTGTTAGTTCTAGTAGTTTTTATTTTTGTTTTTTGTAGATTTCCTAGGATTTCATGTATACAAGAGCATGTCATTTGCAAACAGACTTTTTTACTTTTTCCTTTTCAATCTAGATGCCTTTTATTTATTTTTCTTGTTTAATTACTGTGGCAAGAATGTCAAGTATCATATTAAATAGAGATGGCAAAAGCAGACATCTTTGTCTTATTATAGGAGCAAAAATATTCAGTCATTTAAGATTAATTATGATGCTCATTGTGAATTTTTGTAGATACACTTTATCAGATTGAGGAAATTCTCTTGCATTTTTAATTTCTTCAGCATTATTATCATGAAAGTATTTTTTTTTTGTCAAATGCTTTATCTGCATCTATTGTGATAATCATGTGACTTTTGCCCTTTATTCTGTTATTTGGTATATTACATTAACTGATTTGGATGTTGAGTCGGGTTTGCTGGTGATTCTGTGTGCTTTCTACACCTCTCATCATAGAACTGCTGTGATGCTGCTGTTGCTGCGGTCAAGTCCTTTTGCTACAACGATCCATTTGATGGGGGTTTAGGAGATTCTCTGTTGTAGTTGTAGATGTCCACGAGTGGTGCGCCTTTTTGTTTCTCAGTTTTTTTGTTTGTTTGTTTTTGGTTAGTATTTTTTTCTTGTTTTTCGTTTTTGTTAGCCTTGCTTTTTCTGGTTGTCAGGGAAATAAACAAGGAGATTCATAAACCATGATGCTGCACGGGGTTCTCTAAGAGAGAGTAGAACACAATGGCAGTGGTGGAGTTGAGTTCTTACTCTTTTGTTCCTGTTTAAGATGTATGGAGATTTTGAAATTTAATATGTTCTTTGGGATGCAGGGAACCATCCAAAATGCATTTGAGTAAGTATGAATGAGCCCAAAAGTTTATGGAGGGAGACCACTGTTCTTGACCAGTAGTCCTGTAGGAGGCCTTTATTATCTTAAAGAGTGATAGAAATGTAATATCCTGTATCTCAAAATGAGGTCCAGTAACCAACAGCATTGGCATCTTGGGAAGCTTTGCAGAAATGCAGAATCTTATGTCACTCCAGACTTACAGATTTGGAATCTGCATTTTAACTGGATCTTCCATGCATGTTAATGTTTGAGAAGTTTTGATGTATTTACTCTCAACATATGACTGGCCAGTAGGACAATGTATGTGCCTTTTTAAGTGATTGATTGTATTGACTGATGCTTTTTAAAAAAGATAAATATAAAGCCTTAGAGGTAATAAAAGGATAAACATTTTTAAATGTAGTTCAATTATAATATTGGTGAGATTATTTTATTTATGTTTTCAATATGCTAGCATATAGCAACTGTCTCTTCATTTACTGTGTATAAAGAAGATCACTCATCTCTAACTTTACTATTTTGATTGATAATTATCTTAAAAATAACATTATGTTCTGTCTTGTTTAGAAAGGATTTAAGATAGCCTTTTTGTAAACTGATTTTTTTGTTGTAAACTGATACTTGAAGAAGTTTATTTATGTGATATATGTATACTTATAGTCAAAGAAAAGAATATTTGTAATTATATGTCAAAATTTTAAGTCTTCAAAATTATTGTAGTAGTTATTCGTAAATGACAGTATTATTTGTAAATTACAGCTTTATAGTATGTTAGAGCACTAGTGATTAAGTGATCATTTCATGTTTTAGATCTTGGTAATGTTCTAACTTCTACTCCAAATGCCAAAACTGTTAATGGTAAAGCTGAAAGCAGTGATAGTGGAGCTGAATCTGAGGAAGAAGAGGCCCAAGAAGAACTGAAAGGAGCAGAACAAAGTGATAATGGTAATCCTTGGATGATGAGCTAATAATTTAACAACATGGAGTGGTTTGGGCTGATCTGGTGTTGTCTGAGAATAGTGTGTATGGCTGTTGACCTTATAACCAGGGACTGTCAGCCTCATGCATAGACAGAATAGATGGACTTGAACACTAACAAGAATAGACTACTTCTCTAAAGGTGATGCCTGAAACGCTGTGTTAGAAATGTATTCATTTTATGGAGGGCCTGGCTGACTCAGTCAGTAGAGCATGCGACTGCTGATCTCAGAGCCCTGAGTACAAGCCCCAGGTTGAGCATAGAGTTCATAGAGTTTACTTAAACAAACAAACAAAAAGAAATATATTCGGGGCACCTGGGTGGCTCAGGGGGTTAAGCCTCTGCCTTCGGCTCTGGTCATGATCCCAGGGTCCTGGGATCGAGCCCCACATTGGGCTCTCTGCTCAGTAGGGGCCTGCTTCCCCCCTCTCTCTCTTTGCCTGCCTCTCTGCCTACTTGTGATCTCTCTCTCTCTGTTAAATAAATAAATAAAATCTTAAAAAAAAAAAAAGAAATGTATTCATTTTAGGTATTGTTCCAAATATGACTATCCATACATTACCAAGGAGAGGAGACAGGTTAAACTCTCAAGACCTTATCAAGAATAGAATGGACTCCAGAGAACTGGATACAGGAAGAAGTTTTGATGAAGAGGGAACATTGGAGTCATGGAGTACTGCACTGGGGGGCCTTGTTAGTAAGAGTACCAGTGATTCTTGGGAAGACTATTTGAGAAAGGGGAGGCAGGAAGGCACTAAAGCAAACGGCACAACTTAGTTTTGCCTTTACTTTCTAGTAAGATGTGACAAATAATACCTTCTTTGAAGGATATTTTTATTGGCTGTGTGGACCCCTTTGTGCTGCTGGGTCTCATAGGGCAATTTGCCTATACTTGAGAGAGTGTAAAGATCTTGAGAGATTGTTCTAGGGAATTGTCACTGGCTCAGTTGGTAGAGCATGTGACTCTTGATCTTGGGGTTGTGTGTTTGAGCCCTATGTTGGGTGTGGAGCCTACTTAAAATAAAATAAAATAGCTTCTAGAAGACTCACAGGGAACTGAAGCAGTTTTGAGTGTGCTCTCAGCATACAATAAACCCCTTTTCAAGCAGTACTCCATCTCTCTGATCCAAGTTGGAAACTGATCAAAGGGATTATGTTAGGTTGGAGAAATGATTACTTGATATTGGAACATATATACAGAAGTTGACCTGCTGTGAACTTTATGAATCTCCCTACTTTCTTATAGTAGATAAGAAAATGATGAGGAAATCTGCAGACCATAAGAATTTGGAAATCATTGTTACTAACGGCTATGATGAAGACAGCTCTGCTCAGGATACACAGAATGACATTCATGCTGGTTCTTCCTTGAGTGGCGGAAGTGCTGAAGAAGTAAAGGCTGTAGATGAAAACTTGGAGCAAACTGGAAAAACTGCTGTCTGCATTCACCAAGGTATTGTCCCATAATAGTTATCTGTCCAGCCCCTTTCCTACGAATGGCATATTATTTTCATTATATTAGGATGTTTAGGAACAGTTTAGAATTTAAAAACCTCTTGTTCAGGGGGCACCTGGGTGGTTCAGTCAGTTGGGTGTTTGACTCTTGATCTCGGCTTGGGTCTTGATCTCAGGGTCGTGAGCCCACATTTGGCTGTGTACTGGTCATGGAGCCTACTGAAGAAAAGAGAGAAGGAAGGGGGGGAGAAAGAGGGAGAAAGAGGGAAAGAGAGAGGAAGGAAAGAAAAATTTCCCATAAAAACCTCTTTTTCAATAATATCTTAGGGATTATTAGTATTATAAGCGTGAATAGCTTTGAAAGAGTAAATTAGGGGCAACTTTTATATTTATTGAAACATTTGTTATTGTGTTTTCATATGGCATTTTAAAATAAAAATTTGAAATTTTTTTACTTTTATTCCTGATGTTTCTTTTAACCTAAACCTCTGATTATATGATGCCTTTGCTCTCCATTTAGCAAGATAAGTCATAGTCTTTTCATATCTTAGGACTCTAGAAGTGAGCCTATAGTATGTATTTGATGAATTATGAACATTGCTGTAATTCAGTTAAGAAACCAGGAAATATACTTATTAACTTATAACAACTGAACTTGAATAGTTGTATACCAATTTAGGCCTCCTAGCTGGTAGTCAGTTTTCTCTTACAAGGTTATTAAGTTTAGTATGATTCGATATGGACAGTAATTGCATGATAAACTACTTTATAATCTTTTCAAATAAAAATTATCAACTAAATTTAGAGTTTTGGCAAGTTAAAAGAAAAAATATGGCTTAATAAATAAAATTTGTCTCTAGTATGAAAATAACATAGAGCTGATAAATTTTGAGAATGGAATAAATGCATTTTTCTTCAATTAGAGAATAATAATTCCACCTGGACATTTGTTCATTTTTAGATATAAATGATGATCATGTTGAAGATGTTTCAGGAATTCAGCATTTGACAAGTGATTCAGACAGTGAAGTTTACTGTGATTCCATGGAACAGTTTGGACAAGAAGAGGTAAAAATGACATTTTTTAATTGGTAAATTTTCAAAGTGATATATCAGAATTCAGTGTATAACTTCTTTTGTTTTTTATTATTTTTTAATTCTAAATTTTATTTTTATTAAAAAAATTTTTTTTGAGAGAGAGGACGCATGTGCTAGGTAAGGGGGAGGGGCAAGCAGAGAGGGAAAGAAAAAACCTCAAGCCAACTCCACACCCAGTGCAAGCCTGATGCGGGGCTCAGTCTCACCATTCTCAGATTATGACCTGAGCCAAAATCATGAGTTGGACCAATAACTGACTGAGGCACCCATGCGCCCTGTATAACTTCTTTTAATAACAGAGGTACATGTTCATCACTTTGAAAATAACCTATAAAATATTTAAGCATACCTATTTAAATTTTTTTTGTGACTTTAAAAATATATAATATTCCTGAATATTCAAAAATACTTAAATATTATAATTTGTAACATATTTGTATTTTTTTTTAAGATTTTTATTTATTTAACAGACAGCAGAAGTAGGCAGAGAGGCAGGCAGAGAGAGAGGAGGAAGCAGGCTCCCTGCTGAGCAGAGAGCCCGATGTGGGGCTCGATCCCAGGACCCTGGGATCATGACCGGAGCCGAAGGCAGAGGCTTTAACCCACTGAGCCACCCAGGCGCCCCACATATTTGTATTTTAAATATTCTGAGGGAGGTGGGATCGGGGAGGCAGAGGGTAAACTCTTAAAACTAGTTCCTGTGTTTGAAACATTGATTGACAGTCACGAAAAGTGAGTAAGTTTCAAATAAATCAGTTCTTCACACTGACTTCTTTTTTTTAAGATTTTATTTATTTATTTGACAGACAGAGATCACAAGCAGGCAGAGAGAGAGGAAGGGAAGCAGTCTCCCCACTGATCAGAGAGCCCAATGTGGGGCTTGATCTAGGGACCCTGGGATCATGATCCGAGCTGAAGGCAGAGGCTTTAACCCACTGAGCCACCCAGGCGCCCCTGACTTTTTTTTTTAAAGTGTAATTAACATACAATACTATATTAGTTTTACGTGTACAACACTTTGATTCAGTGATTCTATACGTTACTTCCTTGGTGCTCACCGTGTTGAGTATAGTCACCATACAACTCTATCACAATATACTTGACGATTTCTTATGCTATACTTTCTACCTCTGAGACTTATTTTATAGCTGGAAGTTTGTACCTGTTCATCCCCTTTATCTATTTCACCTATCCCTGCCACATCTACTTCCCCTTTAGCAACCACCAGTTTGTTTTCTGTAATTAAGAGCTGTTTGGCTTTTGTTTGTTTCTTTTTTAGATTTTATACATAATTGAAATCATGCAGTATTTATCTTTCTCTGTCTGACTTATTTCACTTAGCCTGATACCCTTTAGGTCCATCCATTTTGTTGAGAATGGCCAGATTTCATTCTTCTTTTATGGCCAATAGATGTTCCATTGTATTTATATATATACCATATTTTCTTTATCCATTCATCTGTTGGACATTTGGACTGCTTCTATATCTTGGCTTTTGTAATGCCGCCATAAAATAGAGGTGCATATATCTTTTCAAGTTAGTATGTTCCTTTTCTTTGGGTTAACACTCAGTAGTGGTATTACTGGAACGTTTGGTATTTCTATTTTTAGTTATTTAAAGAACCTCCATACTGTTTTCCATAGTAGCTGCACCAATTTACATTCCCACCAACAGTGCACCAGGGTTCTCCTTTCTCCATATCCTCACCAACACCTGTTACCTCTTGTCTTTTTGATACCAGCCACTCTGATTGGTGTCAGGTGTGTAGCGCTTTTTGGATACAGTAATATTTTTATCTTGTGTTTATGTTACCTTGGTGTCTGTCCTTACCTAGGGTTTATGGTGTGAAAGCATTGCATCTAATGGGTTTAAGACCTCATGCTTTCAAGGGGCTCATCTCACTTAACAAATTATTGTTTGAAAGAAAGTCAGTTTTTTATTTCACAGTTTCTGTTTTCAGTTCGGCTTAAATAAGTTATATAGCTTATAGATCCCTTTCTGAAAGGTTGAAATTTTGAAAGATTGAATAATTGCTTTGTAGAAGCTAAAAATAGAAAATGATTCTAGAATAACCATTTAGTGGAATAGAGATTGGGTTGGAAGTGCTGAAAAGGTATTTGAGATAGGAAATATTTTTTATATATACATATACTCCTGACATCATTGCAAACAAGCAGACCAATACAGACCAGTATACTTGGAATTTTGTTAGGTGGATTAGATTTCTAAGATTCTTTTTAATGGTAACAAATGTTGTTTAATTAAATTTCCAATAAGCTATGTACAACTTAGAAATATTTGCCATATACACCATTCCTATATATTCTTCCCTTTGTATAATGCCTTGATTTCAATTTTTTCTTCCTCCTTTTTTTTTTTTTTAAGATTTTATTTATTTGAGAGAGAGAGACAGAGTGAGACAGCATGAGAGGGGAGGTCAGAGGGAGAAGCAGACTCCCCATGGAGCTGGGAGCCCGATGTGGGACTCGATCCCAGGACTCCGGGATCGTGACCTGAGCCGAAGGCAGTTGCTCAACCAACTGAGCCACCCAGGCGCCCTTTTCTTCCTCTTGTGACCCCTTAAATTTGGTGTCAGGAATATATCCCTAGTTATTACTCCCTTGCTTTCTGCCATCACTCACATGCTGCTGATTCTAAACCTGTTATCTCCAACCTATATCTCTGAATTGTAACTGTCCTATTAAACATCTTGCCTAAGAACCTCAATTTATATTTATCTGTAACCATACCATTGCTTCTTTCTGTTCCCCTGAAACCTCTTTGTCCTCTGTATTTCTTATCTTGGTATCACAAAACCATCTGGTCTTTTCCTTTCCCTTACTTCCCACATTCAGTCTTCAACTCCTATTGATTCTGTAATCTCAAAAGTTCTCAAATCACCCTCTGTCCTGCCACTACTCTGTTGGTACAGGCTGACATCATTACTGCACCTTCATATTTCGTCCAGGAAGCCTTCACTCAGCCCCAGGAGGGCACCCCTCCTGTGAGCTCCCGTAGCAAACACCCCTTGTCTATCTTTTTCATAACACTTACAAACTATGCTGTAATGATCTGACTTCTTTCACTTCCTTTTCAAGACTAGAAGCCTCCTGCAGACAGAGATTTTATCTTTCTTCTTATTATCCTTCGAGTTTAGCATAGTAACTAGAATAAGAATAGACATTTTTAAAGTCTCTTGGATGAATTACTGACCTATGAGAACAGTTCATTGCCCCAAATTCCTCAATTCTTTGCTCATGGGTAAATCATTTCTGTCCCATTTCTTCCCTATATAGAAGGCAGAAGATGAATTGAGTAACTTTTTAGAAAAGTATTTCCTATCTTAACCTGAAAAAAGTTTTATAAAAACAGTAATTCTTCTTTTTTTTTAAGTAATTTATTTATTTATTTAACAGACAGAGATCACAACTAGGCAGAGAGGCAGGCAGAGAGAGGGGAGGTGGGAGAAGCAGGTTCCCCACCAAGCAGAGATCCTGATGTGGGCCTCCATCCCAGAACCTTGGGATCATGACCTGAGCCGAAGGCAGAGGCTTTAACCCACTGAGCCACCCAGGTGCCCCAAAACAGTAATTCTTCTATTATCATAGAAACTTATGTTTATAGCTTTTAACTAAGTGTTGTTTGAAATTTGTAGTCTTTAGACAGCTTTACGTCAAACAGTGGACCACTTCGATGTTACTTGGGTGGTGATCCCAATCAGCCCTTGGAAAATTCTGCTTTTCCTGAAGAAGGATCTCCTGGAAATGGCAACATTGGGGATATGCAGGTGGTAGCAGTTGAAGGAAAAGGTGAAGTAAAGCGTGGAGGAGAAGATGGCCGAAGTAACAGTGGAGCGCCACACCGCGAGAGACGGGGTGGAGAAAATGAGGAATTCTCTAATGTCCGAAGAGGGAGAGGTGTGTGTTGTTTTTTCTTCTCACTGAGTCTCTTTATAAACTGTAGCAAAACGGGAAAAAACAGGAAAGTTTCAGGCAGGAGAGGCATTAGAACTATCCATTTACAAAGGGAATGTTGTAAATTATCCTTACGTAACATCTGACCATTTTTCTTTACTCCTGGTTCTCTCCTTTGACTCTAGGAGGCATAGTAGTTTGATCTCTGAAGGTACCAGTTGGGGGGCAGGGAACATTCCTATTTCTACATGTTTTACACGGTTTTTTGAGGTAGCCATCTTTATGTTCTGTCACTCCCTCGTCCCCCGAACAATCACTAACTGGTTCCTCCAGCTGTGTTTCTGCTTTTGCTACTGTAGGTAAAAATGTGAATTCTGTCTTTTCCTCATTTCCCTCCTTAAATCAAACAATAGCATTTAAAGCTAACAAATCAAGTAGTAAAAATAAAAGAACATTTAACAATACGAAGGTAAACATTAAGAATAATGTGATCAGGTAATAGAATAGAGTTGAATGGGGGAGAAAAGTAAGTATATGTTAATTTATAATTGTTCATAGTTAGGAATGAATAGGTACTGTCAAAAAAGAGAATTAATAGAAAGACAAATACCATATGATCTCATTTGTAGAATCTAAAAAAAAGGACCAAGCTTAAAAAAAAAAAAAAGAAGACCAGGCTTATAGAGGATAGATAGATTGATGATTGCCAGAGGCAGAGGTGGAGTGGGGGGATGTGAAATGCATCAAGGATCAAAAGGTAGGGTGCCTGGGTGGCTCACTTGGTTAAGTAACTGCCTTCGGCTCAGTCACGATCCTAGAGTCCCGGTATCGAGTCCTGAATCCGGCTCCCAGCTCCATGGGGTATCTGCTTCTCCCTCTGACCTTCTACCTTCTCATGCTCTCTCTCACTCTCTCTCAAATAAATAAAATCTTAAAAAAAAAAGAAGGTAGGGGCACCTGGGTGGCTCAGTGGGTTAAAGCCGCTGCCTTCGGCTCGGGTCATGGTCCCAGGGTCCTGGGATCGAGCCCCATGTCAGGCTTTCTGCTCTGCGGACAGCCTGCTTCCTCCTCTCTCTCTCTCTGCCTCTCTGCCTACTTGTGATCTCTGTCTATCAAATAAATAAATAAAATCTTTAAAAAAAAAAAAAGAAGGTAAAAACTTGCAGTTATAAAATAAATAAGTCATAGGAATATAATGTATAGTGTGGTGACTGTAATTAATCATACTGTATTGCATATTTGAAACTTGCTAAGATAGTAAATCTTTTTTTTTTTTAAGATTTTATTTATTTGACAGAGATCGCAAGTAGGCAGAGAGGCAGGCAGAAAGAGAGAGAGAGGAGGAAGCAGGCTCCCTGCCAAGCAGAGAGCCCAATGCGGGACTCGATCCGGGGACCCTGAGATCATGACCTGAGCCGAAGGCAGAGGCTTAACGCACTGAGCCACCCAGGTGCCCCTAAGATAGTAAATCTTAAAAGTTATCATCACAAGAAAAAAAAATCTGTCACTGTATGATGACAGATGTTAACTGGACTTATTGTGGTGATTATTTTGTAATATATACAAATATTGAATTATGAATTGAATTATGTTGTACACTTTAAAAAAAGGAGAATCTGTATATAATTTTATGAGGTCATAAAAAGTTGAAGGATTATCTGTGCATCTGGTTAAAAAAATCTACATAAAACAAATGAAGACATGGGGGAAAAAAAGAGAGAATTAACGGTATTAAGAAAATTATCATTTAGGGCACATGGGTGGCTCAGTTGGTTAAGTGTCTACCTTTGGCTCAAGTCAGGATCCTGGGGCCCTGGGATGGAGTCCATGCTTAGTGGGGAGTCTGCTTCTTCCTCAAGCTCTGCGCCTCCCCTCTGCCCCCCTCCACCCTGCTCTTGCGCTTTCATACACACACTCTCTCAGATAAGCAAATAAAGTCTTTTAAAAAAAAGAAAATTATTGTTTAAACAATAACCATTTACACATGCACCAAATTGTACATATTTAACAAAGAAGAGAAAGATCACAACATATTTTTAGAGACTTGGATTCAAGTCCCTTCCCTTAAGCAATTTACCAAAATTGTATGTGTGAAGGGCTTCCTATTTACAGCCTGACTTCACTTCTCTAAGGCCTTGCGTAGCCACCGACAGGCCCTCACAGAATATCTGAATCTCTTAAGGGTGCAGGGAAAAAACTAAGCCTCTGACCAGATTTCCCACTTTCTTCCCCCTTGTAAATTCCATACCAATAGATGAAGTGGTCCTTTCTTGAAGAACCATTTCAAAACTTCCTTCCTTTCAGCACAAGAGTAGAAGTCTTCTTGAAATGGCATCAAGCACCTCAGTGTTCTCTTTGGGGTTTAACCTGGCAAACAGCCCCAATTCCGTTTGTCTAGCAAGACCACTTTTACAAAAACCCTGCTCAGTGCACGCTTACCTTTGGGAATCCTGCTTCTGCTCCAGGGCAACGAGATAAACAGGTTCCTATTTATTGTTTAAAACAAAACGAAACTTGGGGCGCCTGGGTGGCTCAGTGGGTTAAAGCCTCTGCCTTCGGCTCAGGTCATGATCCCAGGGTCCTGGGATCGAGCCCCGCGTCAGGCTCTCTGCTCAGTGGGGAGCTTGCTTCCTCCTCTCTCTCTCTGCCTGCCTCTCTGCCTGCTTGTGATCTCTATCCGTCAGATAAATAAATAAAATCTTTAAAAAACAAAACAAAACAAAAAAACGAAACTTGCCCACTGTATTAGCAAACAGATAAAACCTTGTAATAATCCGTTTCTGCACGGTAGTGCTTTTTATATGCTGCAATATAAAACTGTTGCAGCCTTTCTGAAAAAGAACTTGGGAACACTCACTGAGAACCTCTACAAGGGGGCGCCTGCGTGGCTCAGTGGGTGGGGCATCTGCCTTCAGCTCAGGTGATGATCCCAGTATGCTCTGCTCAGCAGGGAGCCTGCTTCCTCCTCTCTCTCTGCCTGCCTCTCTGCCCACTTGTGATCTCTCTCTCTGTCAAATAAATAAAAAATCTTAAAAAAAAAAACAAAAATAGGGACGCCTGGGTGGCTCAGTTGGTTAAGCAGCTGCCTTCGGCTCAGGTCATGATCCCAGCGTCCTGGGATCGAGTCCCATATCGGGCTCCTTGCTCGGCAGGGATCCTGCTTCTCCCTCTGCCTCTGCCTGCCACTCTGTCTGCCTGTGCTCGCTTGCTCTCTCTCCCTCTCTCTCTGACAAATAAATAAATAAAATCTTAAAAAAAAAAATTAAAAAAAAAACAAAAATAAAAACAAACAAATAAACAAAAAACCTCTACAAAGTTGTCATCCTTTGACCCAATAATTCTTCTTTTTTGATTCTCTTTTTCCTAAAGAAGTCAGTAGAAATTTGGGCAAGAATTTATATAGAAAGACATTCATGACAGTGGAATTTGGAATCATCCTAAAAATTTGGAATCATCCTAATTATCCAAAGTTGGATAATAATTATGTAAATTACTTCATGGTCTTATGGGGAATTAATTTCTGTAGCTGTTGCAGGGGTTTTTTTTGTTTGTTTGTTTTTAAAGATTTTATTTATTTATTTGACAGAGATCACAAGTAGGCAGAGAGGCAGGCAGAGAGAGAGGAAGGGAAGCAGGCTTCTTGCTAAGCAGAGCACCCGATGCGGGGCTCGATCCCAGGACCCTGGGATCATGACCTGAGCCTAAGGCAGAGGCTTTAACCCACTGAGCCACCCAGGCGCCCCGCAGGGTTTTTGAAATAAAATTTAATGATGCAGATAAATGTTGATGTTTTTTTTTAAAGAACATAAAATCTTGTGTTAGCGGTAATGCCAATTCTATAAATATATGTATAGGAAAAATAACAGATGGTTAAATAACAAAATCTTAATAGTAGTGATAAGTAGAATTTATAACAAGAAAAATACATTAAAAAACCTCTTGAGAGATTTACAATGCAATGAAATAAAAAAAAAAATGACCAAAAAGGAAAACATAGCTATTTAGTGTAGCTTTTAATACTCTAAAAAAAGCAGTCTTCAGGGACCCCTGGGTGGCTCAGTCAGTTAAGCCTCTGCCTTTGGCTCAGGTCATGATCCCAGGGTCGTGGGATTGAGCCCCATGTCAGGCTCCTTGCTCAGCAGAGAACCTGCTTCTCCCTCTCCCTCTCCCTGCTGCTGCCCCACTTGTGCTTGCTCATGGTCTCTCTCTCTGACAAATAGATAAATAAAATCTTTAAAAAAAATGCAGTCTTCAATTTTTTTCCATCTTGTTACCTTATTAGTAAGGAATTTTTGAGAATATGTAAATTATGTGTGAATTATATGCATTTAGTCATGTACTAGTGTACTAAGTACATTATAAAACCTTAGTAAGGGAAACTTCGGGTATATCAATATAAATAGAAGTTTATGTATCTACTATTTTGCTCCCAGTATTTTGTGTACATCCTGATTGCTTGCACTCCGCTTTGGCGATTTAGACCTCAAAGAAATAACAGAGGAAAATGAGTAAAGTGCACTGTTGCTACTTTTATAAGAATTATTTAAGGCTACCTTGAGGCTCCTGGGTGGTTCAGCTGGTTGGGCATCTGCCTTCGGCTTGCGTCATGATCCCAAGATGGATCCTGAGATAGTCCTCAGATGGAGCCCGCATTGGGCTCCCTGCTCATGGGGAACCTACTTCTCCCTCTCCTCCCTGCTCATGCTCGCTCTCTCTCCAATAGATAAATAAAACCTCTCTCTATCTCAAGTAGATAAATAAAATCTTAAAAAGAATAAAACTACCTTATTTTGCTCTCTTAAAATAGGGCATAGAATGCCACACATGAGTGAAGGATCCAAGGGTCGGCAAGTAGGAAGCGGAGGTGATGGGGAACGCTGGGGCTCCGACAGAGGGTCAAGAGGCAGCCTCAATGAACAGATAGCTCTTGTCCTCATGCGCTTGCAGGAGGACATGCAGAACGTCCTTCAGAGACTTCATAAACTGGAAACGCTAACGGCTTCACAGGTGAGCTTTTGAATTTGTCTTCTTTTACTGCTGATCCTGTAAAACACTGTGTAAGTATAATCTGTGTTGATCAGATTTACACAAATCAATGTAATGTAATGATTAAAAATAAAAAGGAGCTAGGGGCGCTTGGCTGGCTCAGTCGGGAGAGGATGCAACGCTTGATCTCTGGGTTATAAGTTCAAGTCCCAGGTAGGGCAGAGAGATTACTTAAAAAAAAAAAAAAAAGTAATTAGGGCGCCTGGGTGGCTCAGTGGGTTAAGCTGCTGCCTTCGGCTCGGGTCATGATCTCGGGGTCCTGGGATCGAGTCCCACATTTGGCTCTCTGCTCAGCAGGGAGCCTGCTTCCCTCTCTCTCTCTCTGCCTGCCTCTCTGCCTACTTGTGATCTCTCTCTGTCAAATAAATAAAATCTTTAAAAAAAAAGTAACTAAAAAAATTAAATAAAAAGGATCTACCTTTGAAAATATTGTTTACTTAAGTAGGAGCCTGACCCAGGGGTGCCTGGCTGACTCAGTTAGTACAGCATGTGACTCCCGATCTCAGGGTTGTAAATTTGATCCCTATGTTGGGTGTAGAGAGAAGTTTAAAAAAAAAATCTTGGGACGCCTGGGTGGCTCAGCTGGTTAAGCGGCTGCCTTCGGCTCAGGTCATGATCCTGGCGTCCTGGGATCGAGTCCCGCGTCGGGCTCCTTGCTCAGCAGGGAGCCTGCTTCTCCCTCTGCCTGCCACTCTGTCTGCCTGTGCTTATTCCTGTGCTCTCTCTCTCTCTATGTAACAAATAAATAAATAAAATCTAAAAAAAATATATTTTTGGGATGCCTGGGTGGCTCAGTTGGTTAAGCGGCTGCCTTCGGCTCAGGTCATGATCCTGGCGTCCTGGGATCGAGTCCCGCGTCGGGCTCCTTGCTCGGCAGGGAGCCTGCTTCTCCCTCTGCCTCTGCCTGCCTCTCTGTCTGCCTGTGCTCGCTCCTGTGCTCTCTCTCTCTATGTAACAAATAAATAAATAAAATCTTAAAAAAAAAAAGTTTAAAAAAAATTTTTTTCCCCCAGATATTATTTATTCATTTGCCAGGGAGAGAGTGAGCAAGCAAAGCAGGGGGGAGTGGCAGGCAGAGGGAGAGGCAGCCCCTTTTCTATGACTTTTTTAGAGTATTTTGTAAATGTTTAATGTCTCTAATGGTATAGAAATTCTGCTAAAAATCCTTTTGATTTTTTTTCTTTAGTTTTCTTTTTTATTCTTAGCTTACATAAAGCAAATAAAAAAAGATGCTAACATGTTAAGGACTTTTCGCCTAAAATTTGCACAATTCATTTGGATGAATAAAAGAAATAAATTGATGATAGAACTAAAGGAAACTTCCTTCAGTACCTCTAGTTCCGCAGACAAAGAAGGTGACATTAGTGGCAGAGCCAGCTCTGTAACTAGACTTTTCAGATTTCTCATGCAGTGCACTTTCCATCACAGTAAGCTGCCTGAGGTTCATTTACTCAATAAATATATTTATACATGTATTTTTTTTAATAAAGATTTTATTTAGGGGCGCCTGGGTGGCTCAGTGGGTTAAAGCCTCTGCCTTCGGCTCAGGTCATGGTCTCAGGGTCCTGGGATCGAGCCCCACATCGGGTTCTCTGCTCCGCAGGGAGCCTGCTTCCCTGCCCCCCTCTGCCTGCCTCTCTGCCTACTTGTGATATCTGTCTGTCAAATAAATAAATAAAATCTTTAAAAAAAAGATTTTATTTATTTGGCAGGGAGATAGAGAGCACAAGTAGGCAGAGTGGCAGGCAGAGGGAGAGGCAGAAGTAGGATCTCCGCTGAGCAGGGATCCTGACGTGGGGCTTGATCCCAGGACCCTGGGATCATGACCTGAGCCGAAGGCAGACACTTCACTGAGTGAGCGGCCACATAAATATTTGTTGAATGGGTACACGCCAGATACTTTTCTGGGCAGTAGACATGTAAAGGAAAGGGGAGATAGCACTATCTGGCAGAGCTTGGAACAAACTACCTGGATTCAAATCTTGGCTCTGCTGTGTGATCTTCAGTCAGGTTTCTTTACTTCTCTGAGCCTCAATTTCCTTGTCTATAAAATGGAAATACTAGTGATGCCTGCTTCATAATGCCTATCTCAAAGTTCAGAAGGTGAAGTAAAATGCATAGTACAGTGCCTGGAACACTCCTGTGACGTTTACATATTGTCATATGAGATGATGACTGTAACCATAATAGCAATGATAGTAAGCTTCCCTCAGGAAGTTCTTTTTTTTTT